>WNYA01001613.1:0-66000 GCA_019512145.1 Engystomops pustulosus
ACACCCGGGGTGACCCGATGTGCTCCGAGTGAGAGGCGGCGGGGGCTTCCTGCAGCCCCGGGCTATGGCCATGAATGGGGTGAGCGGGGGCCGAGCTGCGGGGGGTTTAAATGTCCGGAGCGTCGGGGACACCCGGGAGGAGGAGGAGGGGGAGAGCTCGCACGCACCTGTTCCGTGACTCCACAATCCGGGGGCGGCGGGTGACCCAGGGCTTCGGGGGCGGCGGGATCTGCGCCCGGACGAAAACAAGAAGAAGAAGAAGAAGGTTTCGGCGGAGACACTGGCAGCAGCGAGCGAAAGCACTGAGCCAGGCCGCGCAGGGCGTGACGGGAAGTGTAGTCCGGGCACCGCGCCGCCCACCACTGCCGCCAATGGGGGCCAGACCGGCCGGGAACTACCAGCCCCAGCGTGCACCGCGGGCGGGGAAAGCGAGAGAGAGAGAGACCGAGCGCAGCGCACACATCCATCCCAGAGACACAGGGAGGAGGACAGTGTGACACTACACAACTATACACTACTACACACATCCATCCCAGAGACACAGGGAGGAGGACAGTGTGACACTACACAACTATACACTACTACACACATCCATCCCAGAGACACAGGGAGGAGGACAGTGTGACACTACACAACTATAAATGGGGCGTGGTTTCGGACACAAGGCGTGAATGTTTGGAAATTAGCCTGTGCGTCAATAAATCACGGAGCTTGCGCCAACATGTGGTGCACAGTTTAGACCACCTAAAAGCAGGTCCAAAAGTAGAACTCAACAGTTCCGAATTCACAATAATTAATGCGGTGCAGCACAAGACTAGTGGCACCTAGCTCTGCACTGTCTCACTCATTAATCAATCTCCCCTTATATGTCTCTTTATATGTTATTGGGGCTTATAGGCATTTTTTTTACATTGGTTAATTCATTTTTATTTACAATTTTTCTTAACATCTAATTGCTTGTTCCTGATACTACCCTGCAATATATTAGCTCAGTCACTATGCATAGGCTGACACTGTGCCTTTGAGATGCTGTCAGAGAAGGGATCTTACAGGCACTGCTTGCGGACAGCCTTGGCGTCCTTATCCAATCTCAGAGCTGCCATAGAAAGAATTGGCGCCCCTTGAAAACACTGCGGGGCATTAAGGTGTTAAAGGGTTTGTCCCACGAAGCAAATTAGGCCCTATACATAGGCCTAACTTGCTAATCGGTGCAGGTTTCAGTGATGGGACCCCCACGGATCACGACAAGGGGGGTCCAATGCACCCCGTTACACCCCGAGAGGACCAGAGCAGCTGCCCCATTCAGCTCCATAGGGAGGAAAGGGGCAGCCTGCGCATGCGCAACCACTCAGCAATTTTCATCAGCTCCATAGAGATGAACAGAGCAGCTTGTGCTGCTCCAGTCATCTTGAGGTGCGACAAGGGTACATCAAACCCCTGTTCTCGTGATCCGTTGTGGTCCCATCACTAAGACCCGACCAACAACCCCTTTAAGTTCTGTGGTAAAATTTAAATCACACCAAGGTAAAACCCAAAGTGCAATGCTAGCCTCAGCATACCGCTAGCGCTGCCTCAGGTGCAGTCAAACATACCGCTAGCGCTGCCTCAGGTGCGGTCATACATACCGCTAGCGTGTACTGTGACATCACTGTGTGTATTTTCCCTGTACTGTGACATCACAGTGTGTATTATCTCTGTACTGTGATATCACTGTGTATTATCCCTGTACTGTGACATCACTGTGTGTATTATCTCTGTACTGTGACATCACTGTGTGTATTATCTCTGTACTGTGACATCACTGTGTGTATTTTCCCTGTACTGTGACATCACTGTGTGTATTATCCCTGTACTGTGACATCACTGTGTGTATTATCTCTGTACTGTGACATCAGTACAGTAGATGTAGTACAGGTAGAGAGTAGTACAGTACATGTAGTAAAGGTAGAGAGCAGTGCAGCAAATGTAATACAGAATAGTACAGTACAGGTAGTGAGTATTACAGAGTATGAAGTACATACATGATATATAGATACCATATAGTACTATAGATGAAATATAGATACTATATAGTACTTTACATGATATATAGATACGATATAGTGCTATACATGATATATAGATACCATATAGTGCTATACATGATATATAGATGGTGAGCCGTACAGTATAGTAGTATATGTATAAGGCAGTAAGGTTGAAGTCCCTCGGTCTGTCATCTGGAGACCACACCTGGCTGGAGGTGTCATAGAGTTTCCTACATGATTCCTTTGTGCTCTGCCATGTGCCGCAGTGATATTGTGAGTTTCAAGTGACGTCACCATAACAAACAGCAGCTGCCTCAGAATTTGTGTATATGAAGAAGAAGTCATTATAACTTGCATCTAAAAATATGGACATTGTTTCAGCCGTCTGTACTACAGAGGTGACATAATCCTACATAGAGCTGCATAGGAATTCCAGGCCAATACCGAACATTACATTTTATTTTCATGGTTATTACCAGATTAAATAATCAGTTCTGGTTGTAGTGATCCACGGAGCGGGTGAAATATAAACCAATGTCTTCAGATATTGGAAAGAATATACGACTATTAATAACCGATGACGCGCGTCCACACAGATGTTTTGAGTTTGACCAGATCTTTGGAATAATGACATTGTTAAGTGATTTGGAGATGGAAGCATTCAATTGATCCATTTGTATTCATCATTGCAATCCTCCCAGTTTTAGCTATTAGAAGAATTGAGGCTTTTCTTTTAAAGTGGTTCAGAAACGAGGACTTCAAAGGCTCAAAGACAAAAATGCAACAATATGTTCTCCGACGGTATACAGCTGGGGAATAAAGCGCCAAACTATTCTAACCACGCCCCTTATGTAACGGTGACTAATGTCTGCCCCAATGGTGGGACCCCCATCAATTCTTAGACAAGGGGGTCCAAGCAAGGAGGAATACGAAGGAAGTAACTATGGAGCATGCCTGCTGCTTTAGCAAAAGGTTGTCCCTGCTATAGGAGGTCGTTATGGTGGACATGTTCAAGAGAGGCCTGGATGCCTTTCTGGAGAGCAAACATACCACGGGTTACGGGGAAAAATATTTGTTTAATTCTTAAAGGTTGGACTTGATGGACTTTTGTGTCTTTCTCCAGCCTTCAATACTATAATACTATGAAAAGTCTATGACCCTGTACAATGTTGCTTACATTTGATCCACATATGATCTGCATCACCACCACCACCACCATACATCACCACCACCATACATCACCAATAGGAAGGGAGTAAAATACCAAAAAAATTAAAAATGGGGCTACTGTACTGGGGCCCCATAACGTTCATGTTGTATGAATATGATAAATATATTTTTACGCATAATTTCCAGTTCACTTTATGAATGGAGTTTTCAGAGTTTCCCAATACTAAAAAAATGCAATAAAGTAACAAAAGAAGTGATGGAAACCATTGTTGTAAGGCTGCCCATATGTACCACATCACCCTGTAGCCAATCACTGGCATGTGGAGGCTGAGACCAGTGACCGGCGGCAGAGGGAACCATATATACAGGTTTGTCACAATGTTAATATAACATTATTTTCTATTTCTTCAATTTTCCTTGCAAATGGCAAAACTGAACGGATTACAACCCCATCGGAGCAACAAAGTATAAGAGAATAAACCAATAAGTAAGGAGTTGTCTACTTTCAGCAAATAACTGATATTAGTTGTGTAATGAAATGTTATGCAATGTTCCAATATAGTTTCTGTGCCAATTCCCTGCTGCTTTCAATATTTACTTCCTGTGGATAAGAACTACTCCCTGGTAGTGATGTCACACAGGTGCACAGCTTGTCATATATACCTGGTTATGTGAGTACACACAGGTGCACGGCTCGTTATATCCCTGGTCATGTGATGTTACACAGGTGCACAGCTGGTTATACATCCCTGGTCATGTGATATCACACAGGTGCACGGCTTGTTATATTACAGAAATTACCTAATCAGAGCTGTGTATAATAACGAGCCACGCACCCAATGGTGGCTCAAGACCGCCATGGGCCCTGGGCTGTATGAATATTATAGCTTCTACAAGTCTGGAATCACTTCCTACATATGGTAGCAGAATCAGCTTCTTGGGGACTAGAGGATGTGTCCATTCTGCCTGATTTCAATCTGTAGGTTCAGGACCATGGGAGGACTTTCAGAGGTCCGGAAATGGCTCTTGTTCACCTGTGTATTTAGAGCAGTATGTACGATTTCATGGGTGAAGGTCTTTATTGGCATAAAATTTGGTGGTTAGTTTGGATAGCCATGGGTCCCCTAGAAAACTTAGGCCATGGGCTACCCCCCAAACTGCATATATTAAATACCTCTACTGCTTGCACCTATGTGACATCACATGACCAGGGACCATTGTTTATCCACAGGAAGTAAACAATGAGCCTTCATGTTGAATGACAGCAAGCAGAGGTCTAGAAAAAAGTAATGAATTGATACAGAAAGTTAATTGGAAAACTGCACAACTTTTCATTAACTTTTCAGTACAAAAACCATCAATTATTTGCTGACAGTGGACAACCCCTTTATATGTCTTAGCCAAAAGATAACGAAACACATAAAAAAAGAAAATCAACAATCAAATATATTAATTGATACAAACAAGAATAGATCTTCACTATGGAGTAAAATACAGTAGGCTAAATTTGGATATTCAGGCTTCTGGAAATCCTGGTGTTGAAAGGGTTAAAATGCAATGATACCTATTTTTTTTTTTGGGGGGGGGGGGGGCGCTTGTAAATTGTTTAATTTCAGCAGAGATTTTCAGCAAATTTACTTTTACTGACAAAGCCAAACAGCGGCTGCACAAAAAGTGAAACATAAAGCAGACGAAACAAAGAAAATAAGAGTAAATAACGATTTAGCGTAAATCAGAAGATGATGGCTAATTCCCAAAACTTCATCCAATCTGGCGCTCTGAGCACAGCAGTTGGATCGCTCCGTACGAGAGAATTTTAGCAGGAGAGGACAGCGGTACTGGCAGTCGAATCTAATTTAGTATCTCCCCCTTTATGGAAGCAAGATGCAGGACAAGTCAGATCTTGGCAGCGGCTGTGTATTACTAGAGAATCATAAATAAGGGGAATGGTCTATATTATTATGTCTTCTGGGGAAACCGGCCGAATCTTACTAAACACACCCATATACCGCGAAGAAGGGAATTCACACATTGAAGAGATTGAAACTTGGTGCAGAGATTCAGTGCAGATGGGGCGCGCTCAGCGTTATTACCAAATATTTCTCCAAATTTCAAGGGATATTAGAAAAATTACGGGATAGAATTCATAAAAACAGAATTACAATTTTCCGTCGGTGATGCCACACAAGTATATAACATGTTCAGATAGGTCTCTCCAGCATCATGACATGCCAGATCCCCACCACACCCTCTGCTATACCCCAAATATTTTTATAAGAATGCACAGAATTAATTAAAGGGACAGTCCAGCCAAAAAATTGCATTCTAATTTTCCATGTTTCTCTGTCTCTCTCCTGTTATTTCCTTATACCTGAGTCTCATGTTTCCACAATGTCTGTATTTGGAAAGTTTTTTGGCCTGTACTCCACAGACTCTCCATAGGTGGGAGGCAAATTGTATCACAATTACTAATAATTACAAAAGTTCTGACAGCTCAGCCTCCCTGACTGTATACTTCTATCTCAGACCGCATAGGGAAATATATGCAGTAAAATGATCAAATTGCAACACCGGCTAGCGGAAATATTTGACTTTGACTTTTGCATCATGTGATACAAAGTTAACGCATCATGGGATTGATAGCACACCAGAGGAGAATTCTAAATTTAAAATGCAAGCTACATTTAAGCAGAAAGAGGAGAAGAGTGTGAGATACAGGTGTAAGATGCAGGGATATAAAGTTGTGTTTCCACCAGAGGACATTTTTAAAGGGATAGTCCAGTTTTTACTGAGTTTATTTCGATTCAACCTCAAACACATATTTTGTCACTTTTTTAAGTGGTTACTCAAAGGCTGAGAACAAAGGGGCCTCTCTGCAAAAATAAATATAACCCACAAGCGGGAATATGCATCAGCACTTTGCTTTTCAACAGCTGCTAATGCAACACCCCCTTATTTCTTTATGTTGATCTATTAGTAACTATGATATATGTAATTACCCCCCTCCACTTCTCCTGGAGTACTGGCCCATCTCCTGGTAGTGCCTCCAGCCTCCGGACACTACCAAACAGACAAAGCAACCCTTCTTGCCACAGCTCACATTGAAGCGCCATCCTGGATAATCTACACTACCTGAGCCACTTGTGTGGGTTGTAGAGTCCGTCTTATGGTAGCACGAGTGTAAAAGCATCACCAACATTCAAAATTGACCAAAACATCAGTCAGAAAGCTAATGGGGGTCTGTAGTCCCCAACTGTAGAACCCATCCTTTATTGAGTGTCTTAAAGGGGTATTTCGGGAATATGAACGTCTGATACAAAAACCCATGATGCTATAAATAAATGAATGTAACAAAACTTAATGTCATTTGTCACAAAATGGAGCTTAAATAGTTTGATTTTATGATTCACAAAATTTTATGGCCTCTCTAAAGTTATCACCAAGATGGCCGCCACTGGAAACTACAAGTCCCAAGATCCTTTAGGTCTCAGTAACACCTCCTCCCTCTTGTGCTCTGCTCTCAGTGATGATGTCATAAGTTTTCTTGCTCTGTTACCATAGTAATGATGTGTAACTGCCATCACCAAAACACTGGCCACACTGGATGCACTGCAACCAACCGACTACAGCCAAACGTAGTGGTGATCACATGACCTGCCCAGGCAGGTGCAGGACATGTG
Organism: Engystomops pustulosus; assembly: GCA_019512145.1. Taxonomy (NCBI): domain Eukaryota; kingdom Metazoa; phylum Chordata; class Amphibia; order Anura; family Leptodactylidae; genus Engystomops; species Engystomops pustulosus. The sequence continues at coordinate 6,878 of WNYA01001613.1, forward strand.
ATGTAAACATGTGACCAGCGGCCATCTTCTGTCCTGTGTATGCTCTGCAACGGACTGCGCGGAGGAAATTAACGGACTGATTAAAGGGCCAGTAGCATTTTAATTCTCCGTTACAGTCTATGTCATCAGCATTTTTCTGCTAATGGGAGCAAAATTTTAAATATCAACTAATTACATAGTAGCTTATATTTTAAGGACCCATTTGTATATAAATTATGCCGATTCCTGGAATACCCCTTTAAGTTACCTGTGAAATCGACTTCAAGTTTGATTTCAGAGAAGTTTGATTCACTTGGAGTTATATTATGTTGTTTAAGTGTTCCCTTTATTTTTTTTTTTGAGCAGCTTATATTACAGATATTCTGGTATTCACCTAAATTATTAATTTACTTTAAAAACAAATTACAAAATGTATTACAAAATCACACTTTACTTTAAATATTAGTGGAATGTCTATTATTTAATGAAAAGATACTCATGGAATGAAAAGCATAGATACAGCTTATCTTAGCTGAAACACATACACACAGCAGACACAGTGCAAACACGAGGCCCACACTTTAAAGAACCGATTACAATAAAGACCTCCATATGAAAACATACACCTCATATGAGTAACTTACTATTCTGTAAAAGGTGTTTGCCAATCATTTAAAATGTATTCTGAAGACAAACCCAACACCTTATACAATAATAGGGCTGTTATCTGTAAGGAAATAGGAAAGTCAATAGCCGAACAAAAGTCAGAAGTGCCAAACTCATTAAATCACTATTTGTGACCATTCAGCTCCAGACCCATATTGCTTTATCTATATTTTCTATAGTGCAAAGTAGGGCAGAAGATAACCATGTATAGAAAGAGCTATCTACAATCTAACTGCAAGTACACAACGTGACCATGACCATTTCAAGGACTTTAAGGAAAATTGTGTTTATAAAAGTTAAACATGGACAAGTCCTGGATAATAGTCATGTACAAGGTTGTCATAGGTATTAATGTAATTTCGGGGCTCAACTTGATCTTATTAGGACTGACCGACCATCAATGCCTATGTAGGTGTTCAGACTTAAGGAATGGAAGGCTCTAAGGTCTCAGCATGTTTGATCCTTTAATTCGAAGGGTAGAGCGCCCCCCAATACCTATCGGCAGTGGTGGATTCTGTGTGATCTGCTTTCACCTTACATACATTGTAATCCTGCCTACTGATAATGGAATGACTCTCAGAAGTCTGCCCTAATCTACTATCAGAAGTAGATCTGATGGTAGGTTCCTCCTGTCTCTGCCCTAATCTGTAATTTAATAATCCTGGAACCTAACTTGTTAAAAACTTTATTTTATTAATATGTAAATTACCTGCAGAGGCTACTGGGGCGTGTACGAGCCTTAGCTCCCAGTGCCCGGCCAGGCTAGTACACACCCCAGTAGCCTCTGCAGTTAATTTACATATTACTAAAATTATGTTTTTTAACAAGTTAGGTTTCAGGATTATTAAATTAGATTAGATCAAATAAGAGCAGAGTCAGGGAGGAGGAAGCTACCATCAGTTCTACTTCTGAAAGTAGATTCCTCATGGTAGGTTTCCTTTAAAAGCTCGATCTTACCTCAACTGGAGTCGCCTAAACCAAAGTATAGCGATTTACAAACCACCTACAGAGCTCACTCACTCATGCCACAACCATATTGCTCCATAGTGATCCTATATGACTCATACAACATCCAATAGAAACAGCTCTCTGCCCTGCTTGTCAGGAAAGGAGCAGAACCTTTGGGAGTAGCTGTGAAGACTCTAGAGTATAGTAGTAAGTAGTGACTGCTGAGACAAGTTTATATTTTCTCAAATAATTAGTACCTAGTTTTCCCAAACATCCAAATTGTGTCCTTACGCTCTAAGTGATCAACTTTTTTTAGACAATTATAATAAAAGCCACATCATGAAGTCTTTGATGATATCACTGCTGTTGGCACACATGTGGATAAAACCAAAATAAGGATGCAATTTATTATAGATCCTTTGCAGAAATTTCGAGCCATAATAAATTATTTGGTGGAACACATCTGGGCCACAGGCAAAAAATTAGCATCTTATTTGCATCTGCCATAAATAATAGATTTCTTAACATTCGTAAAACTTGAAACAGGCCATCCAGTATACTTGGATTTATCGCTATCTAGAGACGATCAAACCTGCTGGTGCTGTCCGAGGAGCAGAAACTCAACATCTATCTCCGAACCCCCATGTGTGACACTCTAAAGGTTCAAAAAGATTCATTGCACAGAGAAGACTCCATCAATACACTTCTGTGACAGCACCCGCTAGGCACTAATGTATAAGAACAGCGTGTGATGTCACGAGTTTTGTGCAAGGCATGGAACGGCTCCCACACAGTTCATAATGAGCCAGCATGGTTTTCGAGGAGAATTTTTGTTTTGACAAATCTGCCAGTGATTCTGGCTGAGCACTCCAGCCGTAAGACAGTGAAGAGCCGAAGCGTGTGCGTCTAACCCTAATGAGAAACAGATGGAACCTTGTGCAATAATAAAGTTGGTCCTAAAATACTTGTTTAATTTTAGAATTTGTGCCTCAGCATAACTCATCTTGGTTTGACTTATGAAGCACTCATAACGTATCTATGTCTTGCTGGAGCTATAACCTGTGTGTACTCGTAGGGTTTCTAAGTTAGGCCTCATATTTGGAAGCTGACATAATCTTGTTAAACTGAAACGCTTCCTGTTTTCTCAGAATGGTTGACAAACGACCATATGTCCCGAGAACGATATACATTTGCTCACAAACATTCTTACCACTGTGTCAAAAAAAAATGTAAAAAAATGAAGTGAAGCATCAACTATATGTGCTGGGGGAGAATTCTGTGACTAAGAAGAGGGGTCTTTAAATTGTGGGGAAAAAACAACACATTTCTTGCTTCCTCCAAAATCTGGGATAAGACAAAACATTCGGATTGGCAGAATTTCGAAATGTATCATGAAATGCTGTTCCATCACTCTCCTCGTCAAACTCTGGAATCCAGGACATTCTAGTAGTTGTGTGGCCAGCACTTGACACAGTTATGTTGTATGAGTTATGAGATTCGTGAACCGGCTTATGACACCATGCCCCTACGATACATCAGGAGGCTCCGGCGTATTCGGTGGGGCAGTTGTACAGGTGAACAAATTTATGCCTGGCCCTTCCTTGATAGATTTACACTACTAGCTAGAGACTGTTTAGCTTAAAAGGTCCCAGGCTACAGCTCACTCCACCGCCAACCATGCTCCCCCTTTAACGCTGCTCCATGCAGACATCATGTAAAGGTGGTGTAAATGGAAAAATTGACATACAAGCCCTGATACACCCCCCCCCCCCATGTTCATATATATAACAGTTGGCTTCACCCATTGATTTTGGTGGGCCCACTCCCCTATCTTAGGTGCCAAATATCCCCCAACAGATGAAGTTGGATAAGGAAAGAAATTGGCTAAATTAATTTCCATATATGATATAGGTTTATGCCAGAGGTGAGTGCCAGTGTATTACACCTTTCCACACATTGAGAACACATGCATGCTCACCCACACCTAGAGCTTGTCAAAAGGTGTCAGCATTACTATAAAAACATTTAAAAAGCTTTCTACTCAAGAAGGGTCACTTTATGGACCATTAGTCACACAAGATACAAAAACTCAAACTTTTTGGAAACCATTTTTTTTCCACCTTCTCCATTTTCCTCCACAAGGTACTCAGTAACTGTAATCCTGGGTAAATAGAAGTATATTTACCTTTAACAGTCTATTTCTCTACCCAATTCCGAAGTTTTTAATTATCGTCCATCGCCCAAATAACTAGGCCTTAGACCAGCCAGCTGGGAATGTGCCCCAGTGATGATATAACCTTGTTAATGTAACAAAAGAAGGGTTTACTTAAAACGGCAATGCTAGTGGATTTGGGCCAAATTTACTTGAAAGAGGAAAGAGACTGTCAAAAATCCTATGGTAAACACAAAAACTCAGCTCTTTCTCAACCTTCACCTTAATTCATAGAGACAAGCAATTTACATGTAAGTGGATTCATATGGCTGGCTCTGAGGCCGCTTGTCTTAAGACTTTTCCAGGAGCTGCCCTCCCCTCTTTTTGCTCTCTATTTCGCTCTCTCGAAACGGAAAGCAATATACGATGATGGAGAATTAAAAAATCATATTTATCGTGACAAGCTTTCAATATGTTTTTATGAACGTAAAAGTAAAAAAAAAAAAAAAAAAAAAATCGGACTTGCAGAAAAGTCGAAGCCCGTCCAAGTATTTATAAATTATGGACACTGTGTTGTACCTACAGCAAAACGAGTCTTGTGCGCGGGCTAACGTTGCACTTCTAATGAGGTAATAGTTACATTAGGCTTAAGTAGATGTTTCTTGTTAGCGAGTGATATCCCCAAATGTTCTGCAGCCAAATTACAGTTGGGATTTCCTTGCATGGTCTGCTATTTAGATTACTTGTGGTTATTGCATTAGTAAAACGCGGGGAGAGACTAAACAAAACTATGCAAGATCATGTTCTGGAAGGATCTTCTCCCCGATAGCAGCTTAATTTGTCTTCTCTGTCGAGTTCAGATGACAATGTGATGGACCGAGAGAGAGGCTCAAAGACAAAATGAATGATCACCTTTGGGCGGCAGTCTTCAGTAAAATCAGTCTCAGGGCGGTCGTGTAGAGAAGTGAAGATTTTTATTACTAGATAGTGTTTTGGAGCAACACGTTTCAGAGCCATGTTGTTATGGCCGGTTTCCTAGCGGCCCATGAGGACAAGATCTCCAGGATCAACCTGAATTCCCCCTCGTAGACCACCACAGGATGTAAAATTAAACCTCTTAAAGGACACCTGTCATCAGGTCTGTGTCACTTGTCCTGTCACCTCTACCTGTTGGAGCAGCTCACAAGGATCCCATCCCAGCCTTTATCTAGTTATTTCATACATTATTCATTGTAAAATCATCTATTCTTTATCATGTAAATGAGGCTGGTCACATGGTCAGAGGCAGTGATGTCACCCCTGTTACCCCTCCCCTCTCCTCCCCCTGCTCAGGTCTGTGTGTAATGTATAGTAAAGCATGGCTAGTGTGTGTGCTGCATCTGCTGACATGCTGCTTCCTCCTAATATACAGGTGAGAGACACAGACATCAGCTACACATGAATCTGACATGTTCTGCTGTAACATGGCTGCCTGGAGCTGCTGTATCTCTCCTAAACACACACACATGCACACACAGGCTGCAGGGGGCGTGGCCACCAGCAAGCACATCATTATACAGCCTCACATCATTATACAGGCTGTCAGTCAAGCACTGGGGGTGTGGCTGTGCCTCCCACTCATGAATAGAGTGGACAGCTTGAATATGCTAATGCTTCATTGGACATTTCACAGGTCATTTGCATACAGCTTTAGGACCTCATTGCTTAGGTTTACAGGCATGTAGAGGGACAATGAAGGGATAGAGGCAATGCTCTCTAATGGCAGTTTATGAAAATATATTTAGTTTAGGGGGGTTATTTTGCATGACGGGTTCTCTTTAAAGCCTTAGGTCACCAGAGAATTTCCCAAAAAAACCTTTTTACTGCCATAAAACTTCAAAAAGGCATATTCTAGAGGACAAGAGGAAATCATACAACTTTCTAAAATTTATGTATGTAAATTAATAAAATAAATTCTAGAATGGCTTGTCCACTATAAATGAAAGGTTTAAGGCAGTTTTTAAACCTTTTTTACGTCAAGATCGACACTGAGATGTGTCCTAAAGGAAATGGGTGCGTCTTCAGAGGAAGAGAAAAAAAAAAAAAAAGAGTACACCAAAATTGCCACAAATGTGACAGAATTTGGGCAAATTTTTTTCAGGCTGAAACAATTATTGGATTATTGGAGATGCAATGTCGGTCTAGGCAGTTTTATCATGCAACTGTGATAAATCTGGAGCATGGCTTTCCATCCGACCGATTTATACACAACGCAATATGTCGGAAGGTGTAAGGAGTATTTCCCAATATGTACCTTCCAATTATGGTACTGCAAGAACATTATGAACACGGCCTGATAATAAAAATGTCAACTTCTTCACATGACTGACGTGAACGTGGTCGGAGAGCTCAAAGGTGATCAGTCATTTTGACTTCAAGGCTCTTCAGATGCATTCAGTAGAAGTGTGTATCCTTATACGGTATATAATTTACCCTTTGGGAAATGGTGGTAACTGTATCTCTGTGCTAAAGAATCCGTCTAAGATGTACGTTCAAAGTTTCCATTCGAAACTCCGACAGTAACCTCAGACGGGAGTATGGGACATCATCGGCGTAGTCATCCATGTGTATGTATCTAGTCCTCCACTCCTTCCCGTATGGCGGCTCCCACACCTATAAATACTGTACGACAGCCTAGTTGGGATCTGCTTCTAGCCCGCCAAAGAATAATGTTGTGTTTCCCAAATGTTAATGGTGTCTTTCTGATTTATAAACAGACAAATACCATATACGACCAGAGATGTCTGCTCCCGGTTTAACTCAGATTACCTCAGAGGTCGTATAAATGACGTGACCCTTGTTTAACCCCAAAAGCCACTGCGTCTTCTAGGTCCCTCATGATATCTTGGATGAATTTTTCACATTTCTGATGAAGAACGAAGAGACCTTTTTCCTAAGTAAGGTGGCAGATGCTCGAAAGAAGTTCTGGCTGCCTGGAAGTACAGTAGTTGTCTGCTTTACAGTCGCTGAATCACACTGAATTTACAACAACCAATGGGTTCTGCAAACCCAAAGGCATTCAAACAGCTAGTTCCCATTTATTAGAGACCACACACACAGGGCAAAGGAGTCAAGCGATAAAAACTTCTGTTTGGGGGATGTATATTGTGGGAACATGTAACAAGAATCATATAACCTAAAGGTATTTTTAGAATTGTGATTTTTTTTTTTTAGGATCTTTTGGATTGTATGTTCTATGTTGGGTTTTGTCTTCATTCTTCATTTATGCAATAACTTGAATGTTATTATTCTATTACATTCTAAAAAATTTATATTTTATATGAAACTGATTTTATATAACACCATTTACAAAGTCAAAGACCACGTCTACACAACTCTCAGTTTACGACAAAGACAAAGATGGTGGACCCTAAAAATACATAACTTAAAGCCCTTGGGCCCCAATACAAAATTGTTCCTACTTATAAAGCCAGTGTCTCCCTATAAAGCAGGAGACCAAACTGAGACCTAAGTCTTTTTACGGCTTAGTCTGGATAAAATAAGGCTTCTTTCACAGAAACGTGTGCTGCACCGAGGCCGGTATCCGGCCATAGCACGAATTCAGCTGGAGAGGCAGAGGGATTAGCAATGCTTGTCCCTCCCCTCCCTATAGGGCATCTATGGGGACGGATAACCAGTTGCAAATTGTGTGGCCCAATATACGCCCCAACATACGTTGGTGTATACCAGACAGTACTAGAATATAAAACATTCAAGGTATCCTATTCTATGCCCCCTCCAAACTATACAGTTTCTTAAAGGGAATGTGTTGCCAATTTTAACTTAGACTCGGATAACATAAAACCAGATAACATAGTCTGAGCTCTATTTCCTAATTTGATTTAGCATTCCGATTGTAGATTTTCTTTGTCTTTTTTAGTGTCCATGGATAGGTGTCCTGCCATCTTGCCTGAGCTCTAGTAACAGCTTTTAGTGATATAATTTACAACAACTCATGGAAGCAAAGGCCTGTAGCCTTGAGATCTATGGAGCATTTTTTAGGCATGTTCGGTGTGGATGGGAGGTGTAGATAACCTCTGACATCAATGACGGTGTTATCTTCTATTCTAATCCTATCTGCCTTGCCTGTGATGTAAAGGAGGTGACTGCTGCAGAGAAATCCTCTGCAGAGTTCAACAAGTGTCTATTATTAAGCATGGTGGCCAGAGTGCGAATTGCAGGACATAGTGGGGATTATTTAATTTTTGTCAGGTTTCCCGACTTTTCAGGGATCGCGTCGGGGATTGTGTCGCACGCGATCGTTTTGTGTCGCAATCGTGCCGGCTTTCACGCGACAAAAATCGGGGGTTAGGTTGTTAGACGGCGCTGGATTTAAATTGTGTCACAAGACATGCTCTCACATACACCGGGATGAAAAAGGTGAACTCTGGCGGACCTGATTGGGGAAGCGACACATGCAGGATCTCGGGCGCACGACCTTGATGAATTGTGGCAGACTTCATCCTCGTTGAACAATGCACCTCGGGGATCACGAGGGCTCCGGGTAAGTAAACTGGCCTTAAAGGGACACTCCTGTAAAAGCTAATCTGTTGAATAATGCATGGTGAAGGGCCTGAAGAAAGGCACAAAGTACCCAAAGCTGATTTATAGTGGAAATATATTCATTTATTAAGTGTTTTTAAGCTTTTATTTTGTTAAAACCTTTCCCCCCTCAGCAATAACCATACCCGCGTGGTACTGCCAAGAGGCAGTGAATTATTTCCAATGCATATAATCTGTTGGGCCCTTTTATAGACACTTAAAATTATATTTGATTCATCGAGGATCCTATTTTATACTATGTATCTAGTGATGTCACAAAAACACTGACTTCACTCTACAAATATGAATCTATTAAAGTAGCACATGCAGCACTAATGTTAGAATAACACAACATACATTTTGTGAAGTGCAGTAACAAAATGAAGGAAAATCATGGATTTCGGTAATTGCAATTTTACAGCAGTCAGCCTCTTCCTTCCTTCCTTTCATCCCTCTCTAAATTATGATTCTCTGTGCCTTCATTTTACTGCAGAAGTCCTGGAAAAAAACTCACTTTTTCTTATTTTGTCAGGGTCTGCAACATCTGGCAGAATCATAATAGGTTTGTTGGCTGAATCTACCAACATGGAAGTCTGCAGTAGATCAGATGTGCCCTCGGTGTCACCATTACTCTTGGGAACCAGCTGCATCCGACAAGGGAATTATCCAGCTGGTGAACACAGACTGCAGGATCCGACAGGGAATACTTACTGTAACATAGGTACTGTGCAATCATACATAGAATTCTGGATTACACCCCTGAATCCAACAAAAATCAGTATATATTTTTTTTCAAGGCTCCAGAGAAAATGTTAAACTTCAGGTGATTTTGTCTTTTCTTATGCCTTCCTGCAACTTTATCCCATTTTCCAAACTGAATAAGAAAAGTATTTATGCCTTCAAAGCTTTACTAGCCTGGATAACCCCCCCCCCCCCCCCCCCCCGAGCTGATATTTGGATTTTTAGATGCAAGTCTAACTCTACTTGTATACAAAAGTGTGGTTGCTTGGGCCGCAAACAACAAATCCACGGTTCATTGTTTTTAGGCTTGTATTTCATCGGCACATGAAGTCTGCTCAAATGTTGGTGACAGAAGGAAAAACTACAAAAGACACAAACAAGGGCAGGCATAGAAATGAGGCCCCATGCAAACCGGGGACATAACCCAAGCATAGCACACTAGCAGGTGGAGAAGGGAGGGGGAGCTTATTAACCTTCCCCACTAAATAGGAGCTGGGTGGAAATCCGGCAAAAGATAGGACATATCCTAGCCTTCGCGGCGCGGCCACCTGGCCATAAACCACGATGGTCGATGAGAACTGATGTGAGGCGGACTCACGGAAACCACAGCCATGTGTATGAGCCCATAGATACAAATTTGGCAGTGTACTATGAGTATGTATGAATCCAAAAAATCGGGAATGGATGGTCATTTCAGTAATCTATCCGTTCACAAGAAAAACTATTTCTAAATAAATTCATTCATATTGAATTATGATGCAAGATGCAAAGCATTATGTCATTAGGCTTCCTGTTAGCCGTGCTTTATATTAAGGGAACTGCCTTAACAAAGATTTGCATATTTCCTTGAATTAGCTAGTGGAGCATCAATGGCTATAAGTCATGCCTGCAAGGCGGCCTCAATTGGCAAAGTCTCTGTAAGGAAAACGCTTACTTCTTGACCCTTTGTATTGAATTGATATAATTGGTTTACCGCTTCCATGATGATGCTCGGACATATACCCAGAAGCCATACACTTTAAATCTAGTACAAAACAAACGTCATCCATTTCCTTTCAATATCAAGACCTTTTCATGGAAGAAACAAGTGACAAATGCAAACGGAAAGCAGACATCAATCAAATCAATCTGGTTGAATGACAGATGTCATGAATGGAAACGTAGACTAGGCCAAAGACCACAGGGAAGGTCGATAGGTGATTCATCTAAATTTGTGTGACACGACATTCAGAAAAATCCTGTAATGACTAATGCCCATACACATTAGATAAATATTGGCCATGTGTGTCAATTTCTGCAGGAATGGCCAACAATCTAAGGTTCATGTTGTCTTCTTACTCTCCTGATGAGAGCTTGTTTATGGGACTTTTGCCCAAACAAACTATGAGGTATGGTCAGCTTTACTGTATAACGTCCATGTTTTCCCAGGACAATGTAGACAACAATTTACTGTACTACATGTGTTTTCTAGTCACCCTCAGCCTCCATAAATGCCACAGAGGCTGCTCGTGTCTACATGTAGGCGGTGGATGTACATTGTGCCCCCAGCACTTTCACACAAATTAAATGAGCACCATTTGTGGAATTCGTCAGTCTGGACATTCCTCTGCTCAGGTGGGATTACAAAATGGCATCTATACAAAAAAAAAAAAGACAACATAAAACTTTATGGTCTCCTCCGAGGTGTAAACAACAATTTAGGTGACGGTAACACAATATCATTAAGCCTCTCGGACAATTTGCCAGATAAACAGGCCCTCACGCTGTTCTCTGCTTTTTCTCAGAGATGTGTATTTATAGGCGGCAGCCATTTTGCTCCAGTTGTGATGCTGGGAGCTTCTGCTCTGGAGAACAAAGACGACGTTTAATGTCCTTGTAATGTTTATGGTGTTTGCAAGTAAGTGTCAAAATGCGAGCTGAGGCTTGGAGAACAGGACGCTGACTACTAGAGGCCCGGAGCGGCCGCCCATCTCTCTGAAGAAGATATTAGATCTCTAACTACTTCCCACGGAAGTCCTTCTTCTATTGACATCCTGCCGCTTTGTTTGTCTTCTGACCAAGAATAGGACCCTACTAGTTTTTTCTTTTCTTTTCATTTCGACACTTGGATCCGTTACTGACGACTGAAGATTTCCTATAAACTCGCGCGGAGCGTGGGATAGACAAAAGTTGAAGAAGATATTTGTAGATTTTCGCATTCTAACCCAACAAATGACTTATCACTTATAGATAATAACCAGAAATCGACATTACAATTGCTAAAGAACCAACATATAGGACTACCCTCTCCAATATCCTCCACAAGAAATAATACAACTAGCAGATATGTTTTGCTGCAGTCTTAAAGGGGAATTCTAGTCACAACAAATCTAAGGGGTTCTTCCACAGATCACAAAAATAGGGATCCATTACCACCCAAAATGAATTGAATAGTAGGCTGTGCACGTGTGGTGAGAGTACAGAGCACTGCGCTTAGTTATCCACATCACCTCCATAAGACGAATAGAGCAGATGGACGCACGTGAAACCTGCTGCTCTATTCATTTACGTTATATTGCACCCCCTGATCGGTAAGTGATCCACCAATCCTTTGTCACATAAATACCCGTTTAAAGCAGACATTTAGAATTTAGAATTATTTTGGGTCTTTTGCAGGGGTGGATTAAGACTGCCGTGGGCCCTGGTCTGTATGAATATTATATGAATAAACGTGGTGCACGCTCCGACTGAGCAATGGAACATCCCGTTCAGTGCAAGAAATTTGTGTTGCATAAAGAATTAGTGCAGCCACGCCACATAACGTTCATGTGTGACACAAATGTGGAGGGAACACTTCTAAAATACCTGTGCAAGCAGTGTGGCCCTTAGTTAATGTGGGCCTGTGTGTATTATCCCTGTACTGTGACATCACTGTGTGTATTATCCTGTACTGTGACATCACTGTGTGTATTATCCCTGTACTGGGACATCACTGTGTGTATTATCCCTGTACTGTGACATCACTGTGTGTATTATCCCTGTACTGTGACATCACTGTGTGTATTATCCCTGTACTGTGACATCACTGTGTGTATTATCCCTGTACTGTGACATCACTGTGTGTATTATCCTGTACTGTGACATCACTGTGTGAATTATCCTTGTACTGTGACATCACTGTGTATATTATCCTTGTAATGTGACTTCACTGTGTGTATTACCTCTCTACTGTGACATAACTGTGTGCATTATCCTGTTCTGTGACATCACTGTGTGTATTATCCTGTACTGTGACATCACTGTGTGTATTATCCCTGTACTGAGACATCACTGTGTGAATTATCTCTGTATAGTGACATCACTGTCTGAATTATCCCTGTACTGTGACATCATTGCGTATATTATCCTTGTACTGAGACATCACTGTGTGTATTATTCCTGTACTGTGACATCACTGTGTGTATTATCCTGTACTGTGACATCACTGTGTGTATTATCCCTGTACTGAGACATCACTGTGTGAATTATCTCTGTACTGTGACATCACTGTGTATTATCCCTCTACTGTGACATCATTGTGTGCATTATCCTGTACTGTGACATCACTGTGCGTATTATCCCTGTACTGTGACATCACTTTGTGTATTATCCCTGTACTGAGACATCACTGTGTGTATTATCTCTGTACTGTGACATCACTATGTGTATTACCCCTGTACTGGGACATCACTGTGTGTATTATTTCTGTACTGTGGTGGTACAGTGTTGAATAAGGCTGACCACAAGTTATTATATTATTATTATTAGTTATAAAGAAGATATAATTGTTTCATCCTATAAGATTATCCGCTGGCAGAGCTTTCATGTCCAAACCCCCCACAATAGAGAGACAGCAATTACTAACATATAAACGGCGTCTGTGGGAAAATGAAGTGATAACTAACTGAGAAATCCTCCTATTAAATCTTTATTCATCCTTCTGTAAACGTCTTTTCAATGATTCAGTTTCTCGATATTCCACAAGATCCCTGAACACTAACAATTAATGGCCACCAGTAAATTCAGCTGGATCAGATGTCAGGCCGGAATGAAGCAGAACCCCTCAGCGCCGGCTGGAAATGCAAACATTATATAAGCATTGGAAATCATCCCCGACGTTCGTACATACAGAGACAACCAGCCGGCTATAACTTACTGACCACATCCCATGAAGTCTTCTACTCCAATCCCCCATCAGTGGACACTTTACATTTTGGAATAGCACCAAGGTCAATGGGTAACACAACTTTCTTCTTCGAGGGCTTCATAAAATGAAAGGTCTCCAGTACTTTACCGATTATTCCAATGTTAACAGAGATATCCCCAACACAAGCTAATCCAAAAGAAAAAATTACAGACCCTTGACGAGAGTTGATTCATCACATTCTGATGGCATACTGTATGTACATGGCTTAAATGTTAACTTCCTTACTAAATACCAGACATGAAAAATTCTGGCCTTCAGAGGAAACTAAGGGGAAACTTAACCACTGCAACCGATCGGTGGTGATATTGACCGGTCATTGCTAAAACCAGTGACTGGTTTCAGAAGTCAAATGTCCAATGTTGGAACATCACTGTTGAAAGCCAGGATACAAAGGCCATCAAGAGAATGAAACCGATCAAAATAGATGTTGCGGGGGATCAGTAAGGGTATACCCCTACTTCATGTTTTAATATAGTTGGGCAACCACTTTTTGAAAGTTAGAAATACTTACCAAGAGATTCATCTTCTCCTTAATCTTGTCCTGTCCTAAATCATGATCCAAAAAGGTGGACATAGTTCCAATGCCCACCGGTCTCCTCTCCCAGTGCCTGTTACAGCGTCTGATACAGTGGTTGGACAAAAGACGGGTGGGCATGCCAAGTGGGCCGTGTTGTCGGAACGTACCGCACAGCAGCGGGCCGAGACACTGGGAATGCGAAGGAGGCAAGTATAGGTTTATTTTTTTTCACAGCCCCCAACAACGGCAGTAAAGTTTTTGTTAATGTCGGAAAAAAACTTTAGGATCAAGAATCAGACGTGTCTGGACAGGATTCTAAGTGTTCTGGTCATTACCTGAGTATATCTGTTCCATCCCAGTCCCCATCCTTGTTAGTTATCCTATAAATCGAAGCTTGCAATGAGCAGACAATTTACCCTCCTTTGCTTTTTCACCAAATCCACTTGTGGGTGGAAGAGAAATTGCCAAGGTCGAACAACTATGGCAAGTGGAAAATACTCTACAAAAATAGAACTACTGAATCCCATTGACCCAGCAGTCAACCCTCCAGTTATATAACTTGTGGCCACTGTCTTAAAATCCCCCGGCTTACATATCACATATGTTGGAAGACCTGGAGCAGGGATAGAATCTACGAAGGATACACATGACAAAATAGAACCTGCACCTTCCCACTTTTTCCCTGCTCTTCGCATCAAGATCCAGTAGAGGAGGCCCCCAAACACATGAGATTATTTGCAGATACCATTGGTTTTGGTGGGTCAGGTTGACCACTAGGTGTATCATGTACCTCTGGCCTCTTAGTGAATATGAGCACAGACTCTGCCAGTTCCAATCTGTAGACCAAATCGGAACCGAAGGAGTTTGTTGCTATAGTCTCAGTCGGTTTTTCCGTGAACACTGTGAACGCGCCACTGCTATCAATGAGGCAATTAAGAAACAAGTGCAGATTTCTCCTGCAGTGACACCACAGGATATGTGAAGCATTACATGTTACCCAATGAAATATGATGTTTTGGGTCCACCATAGCAAGAAGTTGAAAAAAAAAACTTTTTTGAAATGAATTTATTTTTTAATATCCTTTCATAAACTGATTATGCTGGATAATGTTCACACAGGGGACTTTTAAAGGAAAGTCTATAAAAATACGAGTCCCTATATCTGGCCTGTTGACGTGCATTTTTATGGCATGTTACTGTTCCCAGTCCTTTCGTATGTCAGTGATAAACATTTCATGACAATATCTATGTGTGCAGTCAGGAAGGGTGATAATATTAGATATTACATGACAGAGAAGCTCTGACACCAGAGAAAGAGCAGGCCCCGGTATCCCCAGGAGAGGAGCCGACCGGATAAAAACAAAGTGACAGACACTTCAAAACAGACGAACCATTTCTTTACGATCCCAAAAAAATTCAATGTCTCCACACGTCCGGCAGCTCCATATATTCCGATTTACCAGAAATTATTAGATTAAGACTCAAGCCTAGAGATGTCCTCAGGGGTCTGTTTTTAAAGGGCTATATACTGAAATATAAACTTTCCCGTAGACATATACACTGTGTGGAACACTTACCTTTCAAGGACATGTTTTACAGATAAGACTCATGCAAGCCGAGACAATGAATGTTACGGGAAGATCTATATACATTTTACTGCTAAGAATGCTTCCTGGTAGGAAGATGACAACCCTACACAATACACAACACAACATGTCCCAAGTCCTACTAAAGAGGGTGCTGGAGTGAAGGAATTGAGTTGTAAAAGGTTGATGAAAACATAATAAAAACATCTCGCTGTTGTCAATTTTTCTCTAAACTTACAGCAAAATCGGCGGCAAAGCCCTCAAATTGTACAATTGTGGAATTGTAGATGTAGCCTAAAAGCAAACTGTCAAAGGGGTATTCCAGGATTAGTTTTAAGATGGACAAATATAGGCTGCTTAAAGAGATTTCTTGAAATGTATTGTGCTGTTCTGACATTGTCTAATATTCTGGACCTATAGCACAAACAGTATGGATATATATAATCATAGGTTGACTCACCTTTCCAGCGCCCCCCGCAGATCTTCTCTTCTTCCATCGGAAGAAGAGAATACCTGGGGGGTGCTGGAGAGGTGAGTTTCAACTTTTTTTCTTTTTCTTGATTCAAGTATAATCCGAGTTTGAGTTTTTCAGCACATCTTTTTTTGCTGAAAAACTCGGCTTATAGTCCAGTATGGATGGTATGTTCTTTATCAATCAATTCCTCACTGTTTTCTAGAGCTCCACTTGTTGTTATTCAATAGGAAAATTCACTGTTTACTTCCTGTGGATAAAAAAAGGAAAAAATCAGGCTCGGTCATGTGATGAATAAGCCATGCATCTGTGTGACATCACATTACCAGGAACATAATGAGCTGTGCACCTGTGTGACATCACATGACCAGGGATATAACGAGCCGTGCACCTGTGTGACATCACATGACCAGGGATATAACGATCCGTGCACCTGTGTGACATCACATGACCAGGGATATAACGAGCTGTGCACCTGTGTAACATCACATGACCAAGAATATAAAGAGCCGTGCATCTGTGTTGCATCACATGACCAGGAATATAACGAGCCGTGCACCTGTGTGACATCACATGACCAGGGATTTAATGAGCTGTCCACCTGTGTTGCATCACATGACCAGGGATATAACGAGCCGTGCTCCTGTGTGACATCACATGACCAGGGACCAGTTTTTATTAAAAAGAAGTAAACAATGAAGCTCCCTATAGAATGACAGCAAGCAGAAATCTACAAAACTGTGAGGAATTGATACAGAAGGTATATTGGGAAAGTATATGACTTTTTATTAAACAAACACTATCAATTATTTGCTTATAGTAGACAAACCCTTTAAGGGAGAATTGAGGTCAGCATCTCATTTATTTTACCAACTAATCTGAAAGAAGAGATTGTGTGGGAGCCCCATGATCTCTGAGGCACCAAGTAATTGCTTGGGCTGCTTTTCTGGGCAATTTGCCCATAAGGCTAACATCTGGTGCCATATTTTGCTGCAAAAAAACACAAAACAACATAGCTTGTTTTGTCTTGAGTAATTAAAGTATTGCCAATAGCGACCACCCACAAATATTACTCTACTTTTTACCTTCTCTTACATACAATGTGGTAGAAACGGCGGTCTACCCACTGTAAATAAAAAATACAAGGGCCATTTGATGGACCTATGCGCACCTGTACGCATTCGCTTTTCAAATTGGGTAATACTGTACAATAAAGCTGAAATAAATGATATCCTTACTTCATCTCCAGGATCTCTTCGAGTTGTTTTCGGCGGTCTATCATCAAATTGTTCAGGTGTGCTTCCTTTTCAGCAAGTGATTGTTGAGTTGAGGAGAGACGAGCTTTGGTGGAATCCAGCTCCTGTCTTGTCTTTTCAAGAGCGTTCATGAGATCATCCATCTAAAGAAAGAAAAAGTAATTAGATTTTCCTTTTGGCAATTACCAAAGAGATTTCCAATTAACCTGCTACATCAGAGCATACCTAAGGGAGCTGTGCAGAATCGCCTTGAATTACCTTCAAAGGAGAAGACTCTGCTCTTGACCATTCCTCAGGACACTATTATTAAGAGCCCAGAAAAGCTAAGGAGGGCTAGGTTAAGTATATATATTTTTATACATTTTTTTGTTTCGAAGGCTTTTGTTTTGAACGTCATCAACAAATACAAGTTTTGTATCAAGTGAAATCTACCTCCTTACCCACCCACTTACTATAGCAGCTCTAGGCAGAGATATCTCAGGCACCCCTCATTCAGTATCCGTCCATTACATTTTTTTATGCTCAACAGAGCCTCTCCAGGCGCCGGCAGCACTTGAAATTACCCACTCCCTATAGCAATGAATACACACCCCCTCCAGCACCCTACGTTACCGGCTGGCTCGTTTTAATTAGAGCCCCTGGGCAGTAGTTCCCTTGTTCTGACTGCCTCAAAGATACTGGGGCACATTTACTTACCCGTCCCAATCCCCGAGGTGTGTTGTCCGACGAGGATTCAAGGCTGCCGCGATTCACTAAGATTGTGCGTCCAATTTCCAGTCGCTTCCCCGCTGAGTTCCCCCGGAGTTCACCTTCTTCTTCCCGATGCATGTAAGTGCATGGCTTGCGACACAACTTTGAATGTTAAATCCTGCGCTTAGTCCGAATCAATCAAGTTGTCCGACGGCCCACCCCCCGATTTGTGCTGCATGAAAATTTGCGTCAGGAACCGGTCACGTGCTCCAAAAACCCCAGTTAAACGCGGCGCAAAACGGAAAAAGTCGGGAAACCCAACAAAAATGCGGTCCACAGACTCTTAGTAAATGTGCCCCACTGTGTTCAAAGAACAAAGGAGCTACTGCACAGGTGCAGGAGTTACAACCAGCCAGCCAATGCCTGCAGAAAGTGCAGCCGATGACTGGATGGGCTCTGTTGAACCACACACCCCCCCCCCCCCCCGCGCTTGGGGTTCATTTGCATATATATTTTTTTGAAATGGCTGCATGAAAGAGAATTTTGTGGAATGATCATTGCATGAAGGGGGGGGGAGAAATCACTGTTCGGAGCTGCTTTAGAAAGTAGGTTCCAGACAGTAGATTTCCATTAATTTGTTAATTTTTATTAGACTCTAAAAACTTGGATTATCTTTAATTTCTTACCAGTGACCACAAGTTTTAATATAACTAAACAGAGTTTTGAGTTTGTTCTCATTATGATATAGTAGGAGCTTCCATCATAATTATCTCCTCACTGGCTTTCTAAAAAAAATATACTCCTTGGCATCAAAAATTATATTGAGAGATTTGAGGAAGTATTTTTTGTTCACAGTTGTCTTTTACAACTTGTTGCTGCAGAAGACAATTCACCAAGCAACTAAAATAAAGAGTCACAGATTTTTCCAACACTGTAGACACATTGCCTTGATCTGTAATTTAACTTGGGTTTCTAACAAAGACGTGAAGATCTTTTGTCGGCTAGATCAACTTATGGGTATTGTCAGCCCCAGACTATATCTATATTCTGAGGAGGCAACATGAAAAATCTGTACCAGGGTCCCCAACTATATTGTTCATTTATAGGACTGGCATCATCAGATGGGGATGGGTACAGCATCTGAGCCTGCATGAAGCTGTGCCCCCAACACTGCCTTCATGGTTATTTTTTTGCCTACATCCATAAAATGATACAAATCCAAAATGGAATCATAAAGACTTTTTCATAACTACCTGTATTTAGTCAGTTCTGCCATGGTTGAAATCTAGCGGTGACTGATCAAAATCTGTCAACTTGTCAGCCACAATATTCAAGGTAAGAATTATTGGGGCCCAGATCACGACCCCCGTAGAGGTCTATTACACTCGATTACAGTACGGTGGTCACATGGTGACAGAAGCGGGCAGCAACGCGAAAGTTAGAACAGGTCCTATTTCCGGCTTCCTATGGAGAGGGGTAAGGAGCTCTCAACCCTTTCTTCTTCTCTACCCGGCCATGTGCTTTGCCCAGTTTGAAGTCCGACTGAAGCTCATAGCCATCTGCAGGAGGTCTTATTTCATGATATATCAAACTTTAACATTACTTTCTGCACCCCCTGGTTAAAGAGGACCGGTCATCCAAACTTTCAGCACTAGGAGCTGCTTACTAGTAAATTTTCCTAGTGCCGAAAATTTGGGTGACAGGTCCTCTTTAAACAGTCAAAATTTTCTCAAAACGTGTTCCACGCATAGGTAAGTATACAAAGATGATGTAATCCACAAAAATTCCTAAATGCCTAATTTTCAGGTTTATCTTCTAAAAAAAAAAAAGGCTCATTAGAATAGAGCATCTTGCCAGATGGTTAGAACTTTAAAAATACCTTTTTAATGGCAAAGTCATTTCTGAACTGTAGGATGGTAAAAAAAAAAAAAAAAAAGAAAAAAAAAAAACATAATGGAAAAGTCTTTGGAGTGTAAAGCCTTTCACAAATGCTTTGTTGTAGAACCCACATCCCTGTAAAATGCTCCGTGTAAGTGCTAAGTAAACACACTTAGGAAAATGAGGTTTTTCGATCATTATGTTTTCTTTCAGAATCATGGGACGACTCAATGATTATTTTAAAAAAACGGAGATAAGAGCCCTTGAAATTATGGATCTTTTTTTCTGCAGGTTTTCCTTTCACAACTTTACAGACACATCCAGAAATATTTTATTTGAACAGCCAACAAAGAGATGGGTTTATAAGCCAGCTGCAACATGCCGGAGAGCTCAGCTGTGGCTCTTTACGAGAAGGGACCAGAAAGCGTTATCTCACCTTCCACACTTTTTTACTTGGAGAATCTGTACTTGGTTACAAGAAGGTTTTTGTTTTAGTCCCCTTCCTCCCTCCTTCAGTGGTGCAGTAGAACAGTTTCACCCAAACTAATTGGCCACACAGTGTGATATGTAATAAGTATGGTAGAAGACATCCATAAGGTGGTAAGTGGTCACAGGTCAATGCGCCCTGTACAGGGTGATACACAGTACTGTACTGTACTACATCTCCATATGGCCTGAAAGTAGTTTTAAGCAATAATAACCCCACAACATGTACAGGCGGTCCCCTACTTAAGAACACTCGACTTACATACAACCCCTAGTTACGAACGGACCTCTGGATTTTGGTAATTTGCTGCACTTTAGTCCTAGGCTACAATAAAAAGCTACAAGAGTTATCACAGGTGTCTGTAATGAAGCTTTATTGTTAATCCTGTTTCTTATGACAATACAACATTTTTAAAATCCAATTGTCACAGAGACCAGAAAAGTTCTGGCTGGGATTACAATAATAAAGTATACAGTTCCGACTTACATACAAACTCAACTTGAGAACAAACCTACAGAACCTATCTTGTACGTAACCCGGGGACTGCCTGTACATCTACTGTAATTACAAAATTATTGTAACCTACAGACCATAGTGTAAAATAAAGTGGATAATAATCTATATATAAAGAATAAAGAGTCAACATATGGTAGTAATGGAGCGTCTATGACATACTAAAACGTATTCACAGTGTTGTGATGTGGCTCTGTAAAGGTCCCATGCATATGACCCAGGGGACTTAAAGTGTACAACAATTCTAAATTGTTGTGTCTCATCTTATTGCCGATATCCCAAATTGATCTTTGTTTTTTTTCAAATGCCGCCATCCGTTCAAAAGATGTGGCCCCAATAAGATCGCAAGTGAATTAGCTCTTATTAACCAAAGAGGTGGTAACCTTTTTGTTTAATGCCGTGCACAGAGATACCCCCCTAAACTAGAATATGCTAATTCACATATAAATGTGCATCTCTCTTTGCCGAATCTTTTGAAAAGGTGGATGGATAACAACACTATGGATAGTAACACTATCATAATGCACTTACGGTTACCAACCCAATTGCATAAGTTCCTCGAGTTGTTATGTTTGATATGACAGTCACCATTGATCACCTTTGTCAATGTACATAACTCACTAAAATTATTGAACCATAAAAAAAAGTAACAACAATTTTATCATGGGAAAATGGCCTCGTATTATGCAAGTCACTTTGCATCTCTTTGTTATCTCAGAACATCAGCCTCATAATGAATTGTATTCCTTATAATATAGCAGATCACCTTTTTTATTTTTGTCCCGTTTATCCCCTACGTGCAGTGCATCATAAATAAATTTACTATTAGATGTCACCGTTACGATCGTTATTAAAAAAGTGCACACAATGTAACCTCGGCAACACTGATTGTGGACAGTGAAAGGCAACATTCATATATCATTGTTGGCACACCTTAAGTGCTAGCACACTAAATGTGTCTTTAGACTTATACCGTATTTTTCAGACTATAAGGCGCACAAAAAATCCTTTGATTTTCTCAGAAAGGTGTGTCTTATAGTCCAGTGCGCCTTATATATGAACCGTACTTACAGACAACAGCTGCCTTGCACTGTGCACAGGTCTGCCACCTGCTGGTCATTCATCCTTATAATCAGGTGCGCCTTATATATGAACCCAGATGTTTTAGCAGGCATTTATTGATGGTGCGCCTTATAATCTGGTGCACCTTATAGTCTGAAGAATATGGTACTAGTGGGCAGACGCATCCTTTTTGCCATTGTCTGGTCAGTAGATGTTGCTTCCAGCAGAAATTACTGGATGAAAGTGTACGGCAGGCTGCTCTATATCATCCTGCTTCCTTTTGGAAAAGCAAAATACACCAGAAGGGTTCCATTAGGGGCTATGGCATCCATCCCCAGCCTCCGCTGAGTGTACACTGCATGTGTTTCCTGTGTGACATAACTGTCCATAATTTTACATTTACATCACTGGGGTGACACATAAAAGTTTACCGGCAGCAAATTATTGTCTCCTGCCAATGTTCAAGCCTCTCCTTGCTTTCATGGATGGGAGGAGTGACCTGTATGAGCATCCTGTGGGATACACTGCTTCCCTTCTGTTGTAAGGAAACATCGAGATTCTTGTGTGCATATCCTCACATCAGAAAAAACACCTTACAACATACAAAAAACAAGACCCGCAGTCTGCTGTCACTAGTATCTGCTGAAGTCACCTCTACTTCCTAGAAGTTACCTAGATGAATAGGAGGCACGGTGTACATTATAGCACTGTGATATAAAAGCTCCTTATGCATAGAATCACAGGATGACTTATCTCTCTACTACATCTAATGAAATGCAGCCCATACTATGTGCACTGTAGCCTTATAGAAAGCATTACAGTCCAGGTCAATGATAAGGAGCCACTCTCTCCCATCTACTGTAATTGGGCACAACCGGACTCTGTGTCTGTCAGATAAACGTCCCCTTTTCTGTTCCCTGCGCTACGTCTCGCTGTTCTGGGATCTGTAAGGATTATGTGGAGGATTCACAGATAATTCTTGCCTTACAGTGACACCTTTTGGAGCCAGATGAAATCGTACAACTGCAGAATTAAACCTGGAAGCCAGATGGAACTTTTTATTATTTGTCCTGTTATATTCCATGGATTTTGGCTAAGGGGTTAGTGTTGGTCATGTCCACCACTACCACCCCGTCATGGCTAGGTTATTCATATTAAGTGTAAGGGGTACAAACAGCCTCGGTCCAATCCATCTATAAGGGAATCACTGATTTTAGAAGGATCTACAGGCAGTCCCGGGTTATGTACAAGATAGGTTCCTCGGATTTGTACTTTAGTTGAATTTGTATGCAAGTTGGAACTGTATATTTTTTTATTTATTTAATTGCAGCTCCAGTGACAATTGCATTTTCCAAATTTTTTGAAAGGGTTACCAATAAAACTATATTACAGACACCTTACAGCTGATCATTGCAGCCTGGAACTAAAGTTACATCCAAAGAGCTTCACCAGATGTCACAGGGGGCAGAGGAGTCCGTCTGTTCATCGGGTGTTCCTAAGTTCCCCTGTATTAGTAATTCCGTGTCTGTGGGGGAGATGAGAACATCATCCACAGTGATAATATAAGGGATATTTTATTAGATTATTATTATAGGTTTCTTTTGTTTGGGAAGATGAGCAGCAGCGGTGGTGTCTTGCAGTGGCTTATCTCCTCCCAAAGGACAAGAATGAAGAATCAAGAAATCACAGGAGTCTTCTTAGTGTGACCCCTAGAAAGCAACTGTTATTCTTCAAGGGAACCAAGGAATTATTTTCCCTAGAAGTGCTACCCACTCAGCCACCGTGCTGCCCATATATATATGTGAACTGTGTTCTATATAAATCAATAATAATAAATGTGTTTAATTTGTGTTGGGTGGTCACATAAAATTACAGGTGAAGTGGCTCCGAAAGAGAGCCACTAAAATAATAAATGGTTACCTACCCCTCTTATCCAACTCCTAACCACATACATACAGAATGGGTGAAGAAGATATTAAAAAGGACCATCCTAAACAAGTTTCAAAGGAGTATGTGCAGGATCGGGTTACTCATGACCAATCTCTAGTTTAGGTTTCATGGAGGTCCGATCGGAAGAGATCGCACATGCTCTACCGGTTCTACAATGTTTACATTGCTCGTTAGAGTTTAATGATATTCCGTTGGCACATTTGATGTCTACATGGCAAGAATTTCCCTGGTAAATCCCGGGATTGAAAGAGCATTGGGTAAAACAGACTCCAGAGAATTTATTATCCACAATGAATTTGACTGCAGACGGCACTGGAATAATAGAGCTGCAGTGACAGTGACAGGTGACAGGTTGGATTGGCCTCTTTCCAGCCATTAGATGTGGAGTATTTTTTATTGATATGACCTGCAGGCTTGGAGATTGCTGGGAACACCACCAGGGATATTCACTGAGCACTGGTTTCATAAAACACGCTAATAAATCAATCAAAATATAAGGTATTATAAAAGTAGCTAGAGACAAAAAGATTGTTTAGTAATTCCGACATGGGAAGATATGATCGGACATGCTTCTTTTTCTATTAATTTTGGTTGAAAAGCATTTATTGTTGAAATGAAAGCATCAAGCAGTGCAGCTCATGCTCGGTCCTGGATCTATGTTGTGGTGCCAGTCACTGCCACTGATTGGATGCAGAAGAAGAGTGAAGAAGGCTAACACGGTACAAATCTACACTGATTGGATGCAGCGGTTATCTCCCACAGCATCACAAAGACCAGAAGAAAAGCAGGAACTGCAGCATCTGTTGTAAAATATATACAGCTTATTTTGTAGTTTTGTGATATTTTGGAGGGAAAAACAAGTATACATTAAGGTCTTCATTAAATTTAGTTTATATATGCATACATTTTAGAGATTTTTAATTTCTTTTTAATTGAACATTTAGTAAATTGTGACACAAAAGACATAGAAATGTGCAACTTATGTCAAGAAAGGTCATCAGAATCCAGAATCACATAGAAATAAACCTGACCATAACACTGTTATATCTATCTGCTGTTTGCGTGTAGGTCGAGGAAGGAAAAAAGGTCATGGATGTACGAGATGGAAGATTATCATAAAGTTTTATTAGCAAGAGAATTTTGACGGATCGGCGTCTTTATCAGGTCAGTCACTTACAAGGCCGAGGCAACGTTGTTCACTAGTCGGAGAATGAATCTTCTCACACATTTGCCTTGGTCCCTTAAGTGACTGATGTGATGAAGACTCCAACCCAGCGTCCAAACGTTTTGTTAACATTGGGGCTCATTTACTAAGGGTCGCGCTGAACAGTCTGGTCACTTTTGTCAGACTGTTCGCCTTTTTCGGGCATTGCACAGCTTGGACAGGTATTTAACAAGAGTCTGCCCTGGGGGCGTGCCATCGGACAATCCGACTGAGCGCAGGATTTAACTTTCAAATTGTGTTGCAAGCCCAAGCACTTACATGCACTGGGAAAAAGAAGGTGAACTCTGTCGGACCTGACCGGAGAAGCGACACATGCAGGGTATCGGGCACAATCTTAGTGAATCGCGGCACAGTGCATTATCATCCGACAATGCACTTTTGGTGAACTCCAGGGTAAGTAAATGTAATCTACCATCTCGTAAATCTACCATTTCCTAAATCTTTTTCCACCACGAAATGCCCTCAACTTCTCTTTTTTTTGTTTTTTATCTTTACAGTACATGCAACAAAAGCATACTGCAAAGCTCTCCCAACACAAAGACTGTTACTTTTTTAATTTAAAAAATTTCATATTTTTGCAATGTTTACTGACTCGAGGAATTCCCCCTGTATTTCTTTACTGATGGTCAGCACATGATTGCTGCAGCCCATGCTAACAGAAGCTTTTAGCATTTTTTATTAGGTTTTTTTTTTTAATTTTAATTCATTTGGAGTTTTTTAGAACACTTTAGGCGACACAAATAACTCCTTTTACTTCTTTACAGTAAAAGATAGGGATTGGTTGTTACAAATTTGGTTGACAAATTTGATGCAAAGTTATATAAAGTTGTACATATCTTTAGATATGTATTCTATTGTTCATATGTGTATACGGCCTATATGTAGAATAAATTCAATTTGATCTACTAATCATTTATTGCATTACAGCATCATTATTACTTCTTTTATCACTACTATTGTCAAATACAGCAAAAACTAAAAAATTATAAGCCTAAAAAATTTGCCTGTGAAAGCTTCTTGTTATGCTGGAATCTTTTCTGTACATCAACAATATATCTACACTCTGAATCTCTCCTTCAAGTCTCAATCCTTCCTGTCAAAGCAATCCGACTTGATCTGACAGGACTGACGGACTCTTGTGTGGAGTTTGCCCTCTTTCCGTATATCCTTAGGTGTCCGATTTCCACAACTTCCTGAAACTTTTTGACAAACAACCTCAGCTCGGAATGACTTCCTATTGTGCATCTTATGATTCCCAGTCAAAGGGCTGGAACAAATATTCACTTAGGTCACTTATGTTCATGACAGCAAATTATCCCGAAAAAGTAAGCAAGTAAACAGTAGGTAAGTGTGTGGACATGACTAAAAAATTGGAGAAACGAAAACCTGGACACTTTTGAGAAACCTTACGGGAACAGATTTTTAAAGTCTGATTTAGGGTCAGTCATAGGTAAGGACAAACCTTTACCTAAACAGGAATTGTGCAACAGTCAACTCATTTCCCCAACGGCACAAAAAGTTACAAATTCAACAAAGCTCCAACATGTTGGAATTCATAAAGTCACAAAGCTTTATGGTCTATACCAGTGGTGGCGAACCTATGGCATGGGTGCCAGAGGTGGCACTCAGAGCCCTCTCTGTGGGCACCCAGGTCCTCAGCATAGAGTTCATAAGACAGGACACATGTCCTCCTCCTGCAGTCCCAGGCTACACAGGACATTGAGGACTATTTTAAAACAACACATCCTTGGTTGCCTAGGACTACAGGAGGAGTGAGAAGATGTGGACAGAGCTGGATATGCCATGTGCCCTGCATTCTTCTTACAATAATAATCTGAATTTCTCCTTTCTACTGTATTGATGTCCTCAGGACGCCAATATGATGAAAGCATTGACAAAGCAGTAAGCAATAAGTTATTGCTTAAATTGCTGTGTTGGCACTTTGAAATAAATAAGTGGGTTTTTGTTGTGGTTCGGGCACTCGCTCTCTAAAAGGTTTGCCTTTTTTTTTTTTGCATAAAAAGAGATCTATTTTTTTTATTGGATTACATTGATAACATGTCAGGGTTTTCTAATTTTAAAAGGAGAATCTTGACAAAAACTTGATGAGAAAGTGTCCATTCCACTGCTGGAAACCCAGTGATTAACTCTGATGGTGATGAAGTATAATAAATAGCAATTGTTTCATTTATTAACAGCTCCGCTACAGGCAAAATGAAGTGTTAAACGGGTTTTATTAAAATGCATGGGTATGTTGAGTCCTCCAAGGTAAGAGCAACTCTTTTTCTCTATCCGGAGTCGAGAACCATGGTATTCTCTTAATTCATTAATGTAATATTTGATCATAAACTATCCATGAATATGTCAATAATATATAGTGTACAAAAAAGTTAACAGCTTAATGAAGCTCAGGCAAAAATGTTCCAAAATTCACTAAAACCCAGAAATGAAGTGATGGGAAATGGGACATAAAGACATCAAAGACGCCTAAGCAACTTAAATATCCCATAAATTTTTACTTCTTTATACTGACCCCAAGACTCGTACTGATACTTCTGGTCACTATAAGAAGTAGTAGAGTGCAAAGACCACCATGCTCCTGTGAATTTCCCTGCAAATGAGACTTGTAGAAACAGTGATATCTACGAGCAGACTGCTGTGCGGTGAATGATATTAGTCAGTTGTTGGGTATTACACGAGTCCCGTGAAACATAGAGACTTGTGTAAATCCTGTAAGTGGCAATTATTCTCTGTATGACCTGGAAAAAGTCAGCAGTCTTTGTGCTTAACCTCCCCTCATCTGGTGCCTTTAATCTTTATTTCCACTGTCCTCTACTTGGCCTCTTCTAAAAGCTTAAAGGGTGTGACAGTTCTTTTGTGGCTGGAAGGGTTTGGAGAGGTATACAATGTAACACTGTACTCTGCAGCTTTACCCTAATGTACGAAGACTACGGCATTATCCATTACAACATTAGTGTTTGTAAAAGCTTCTCCTAATCTCCACAAGAACTGGGCCGCGTATAGAGAAACACAAGAAAAATATATATTTTTATAGTACAATATAAAAAAAAAATATGTGAAGCATACAGAGTATCACAAATCTATAACAGGGGTTATACTACCTTTCTACTATGAATTCCACCACTAGTGATGGATCCTTCCCTAAAGAGGGCCCAATGGCTGGAGCCCAACCCAACAATAATACAAACGAAGACGCCACCGTACTACATGATCACATTCACAAACGTTTTTCCTCTATAGCAGAACGCTGGGTCAATTAAGTCCCGTTCATGTAAATGATATAGTGTTAAAGCTCTCAGATAGGTATGGAGCCCACTGTGACGGGAAACGGAGCTTAAATCCTGCAACATAAATGGGCAGTATCGTAGATACACCAGCCATGAGGTAACGTATAACATAGTTTAAAGGGGGTTTCCTACTCCCAACCCACCCAAACAACAACTTGAAGACAGGCATAAGTGAATACCAGGGGTTCAATTAATCACTACATTGCGGATGCAAATCCTTCTGTGTGAATGAAACAGTAGGTACTCATTTGGATTACTGCTCCACTTGCACACGGGGCCTGGGGTCTCCCTTGTCAAAAGTTGGACTCTAAACAGATACTTGCCACTTACACTGTACTTGAGCAAAAGTATGGTTCATGGAAACCCCCTTTAAGACTGGGGTCATGGTGTGTATTTTATGCTTAATCCTCCTGTATTGTTATTTTTTGTCCACTTCGCCATCCATAAGAATATAAATACAAATCCCATGTGGAAATGCTGTGGATAAGTCCAACTAAATGACGATGTGGCTAATCATTGACGAATCACGTCAACAACAGGCATGTATCATGCATAATACTGGTATCATTACACTGGTTAAACATACTGAGGCACATTTTCTAAGGGTCTGCAGACCGCATTTTCGTCGGGTTTTCAAACTTTTTCTGCTTTGCGTCACATTTAACTGGGGTTTTTGGCGCACACGATCGGATTTTGGAGCAATCGCTGTGACTTTGATGCAACACAAATCGAGAGTGTGGCCGTCGGACAACCCGACTAACTAAGTGCGGGATTTAACATTCAAATTGTGTTGCAAGCCATGCACTTACACGCACCGGGAAGTAGATAGTGTACTCCGGCGTACCTCAGCGGGGAAGCGACACATGCAGGAAATTGGACGCACGATCTCAGTGAATCGCGGCAGATCCGAATCCTCACCGGACGGGACAGGTAAATAAATGTGCCCCACTATTTAGACACTGCATGGCTTCTGGCCATGGGTTAAACTACACCCTCAAATTACGCCCCAACTATTCCAATCTACAATGGCCAAATCCTGTGTGAACTAGAGATACCTACACAATCCCATCATGAATGGCAAGCTGAACGTCAGGTTTCTCGTCCTATAATAATTCTATTAAAGTGACGCTGCTTTATCATACGGTTTGCAACAATAATGCCACATCTTGGCACAAAGGTCCAACTACACAGCAGCCATGAAAGTATCTGGAAGAAAATTTTTCTCCGGACTGAAAACAATTAGGCTGTGTAATTTTCTGCCGAGTCTCCTTAGATAAACCATACAGAGAAAGCAGAGCAAGTGGTGTAACGTGCTGCGCTGTCAGGCCGGCCTCTCTGGTTAATGTCAATAGCACTGCGTATAAAAGGTGACTAAAGTGCGTACCAATGTTGATCTTTGTAGAAGGCGTGCCTACAGTCAGGAACACATCTACTATTTCATCCACTGGGTCAGCCCTGGGGAGAGAGGGCAAATTCTCCATATTATTGCCAAAACCCTAGCCGTGAGACATCTGAAAGACTGGGCTACAGTATAGTCACCTTTCAATGTGATCGTAATAATAAAATATTATTGAAAATCTAAATGAGTAAGGCCTAAGGCCCCTAAGTACTACTTCACTTGGGTTAAATAGAGTGGCGACAATATCTTTCCTAAATGTATGGGAAATGGAAATTGAAGATAGGACAGATTCCCAAGAGAGGAACATAAGGAATGATAGATGAGTCTTCCATTGTTAAACGTCCCCTTCCTTTTGCAGAAGAGAGCTACCTAAAATGTAAGTTGCTTTGTGTAAACAAGCAAAAAAAACATCCTGTATCTGATGGATCAATTGCTTATCCGAGCCATTGACAGGATCTATTCCACTGATTTCCCACCAGTTGTAGAGCACCAACATTTCCTTCTGTTCACGCTCATGGCTCCCGTCTTCATCAAGGTGACAATCTAATTCTCCCATTTCATATACACAGCTTAAGCCTCCTTTCATTAGATGACAACTGAAAGTATCATGACATGAATGAACTAGAACAACATCCTCCAGGATGCCCAGATATATAGTAGAAGGAAGCCCTATTGTTGGATGCCCTGGTTGCCCAGTCAATAGGCTCAGACATCACTTCCACATGAATGGCACATGAGCCCTGAGGCCGGTTATTGGCTACAGCAGGTATGTGAATATTATAGAGACAGGTAAATATAGGATATAGGTTATTCCATGATTTCCATCTAGGTAATACACATGCTGTAGGTTTGTTCTTAATTCAAAACTCTATATTTTATAATTGTATCCCCAGTCATAATTATTTTGGTCTCTGTGATAATTGGATTTTAAAACTTTTGGATTGTCATAAGAACCAGGATTTATAAAAAATCTTAATTGCAGACACCTGTGATAGCTCTTAGACAGCTGATCATTGTAGCCTTGGACTAAAATACAGTAAATTACCAACATCCAGAGGTCTGTTTGTAACTAGGGGGTCGTCTGTATGTCGGGTGTTCTTAAGTAGGGGACCGAATTTATATATTTTTGTCTACCAAGGCAGGGGGTCATGGCATCATGGCATGGCACCATGGAGTCATGGCATCTTGAAAAAAAGAGTCAGTCTACAGAGGATTTGTTTGCAGTCTGCTATCATGGAAACATAATACTTTGCGCAGGAGTTGAAGACATTAATTCTTATTTTAAATGCATCCAAATAGTTGTGGAGGTGTAACATTCTTTAACAGAAATCTACCATCAAAATCCATCATGATAAACCAGGGACACTTGCTCATAGATCCAGGCACCAGGACTGTGGAAATCTTCTAATATTTGTTATCCATGGCCTCCTTCCTTCTAAAAATCAACTTTCAAAATTACGCTAATGAGCCAGAAGGGCTATGGGGCGGGTACCAGAATCCCTTCCATGCTTCACAGGTGGTTGCACTGTGTAGGAACACTTATCCCTTCCACTGTGTGAGATTTCATCAGGCAGATGGAGGGGAAAGTGCTGAGGTTTCAGGGGGAATGGTGAGACTGCATGTGAAGTTTCAGCACAGAGGGGCTCTGGTAATGTCACCAGAGCCCTTCAGACTCGATAGCATCATTTTAAAACGTGATTTTAAAAGGAAGTATGCCCTGGACAATAACAGCATCTGGATCTATGAGCAAGTGTCCCTGGTTTATCAGGCTTGATTTTGATGGATGTCTAAATCTAGATTGAGTGGAATAAAATATATACCAGATTGGTGGAAACAGGAACAAAGACATTCCATACTGTAAGCGTTTATTGTAATCCCATATAAAACTCAAATCTGACTCCTGTTAGACAAGTCTTATTTAGAAAAAGTGATGATAGAAGCCATAACACATAACATCCTAGATACGAGGTTTATCGGAAGCAGCAAGTTCTATTTAGAAGACTGTTTTCCTGCTGGGCCGGATCTGCTCTTTGATGTTTTCCCATCTTAGAACCATTGATCTCATTATGTTAATTCAGACAACAATGCCTTCTGGACAGAGCATTGACTTTATTGGCTACGATCCTGAATATTCATAGGGAGGCGATCCCTCATATGGCTGTGTTTTATGCAATCTGGAAGAATAAAACCCTGAGATAAACACAAATACCCAAATATAAACCATCCTGTCCACACCGGCCCGCTTATATATGGTATTTATTTACAGGCCTGTGATTTACACGTGTCTTCCGTTATTTAATAAAAAGTTTGTCTAAACTTTAGGCAAGAACAAAAATTCTATAGCCATAAATATAATAAAGTTCACATGCACTGAAAAGTCTGTGTGACTTGCATTTGTGCCAAAGGAGTGTTTTATAGGATACAAGATTGATTGCCTATGATTACTAAGTGGAAAGTCCTGAAGAGACTGAGTATCCCAAGCAGGGCCACGCTTGACCACATGGTCATTTTCGGTGCTGTAGACACAGTCACATGAATTAAGTACAGATAGATACGAACCAAAGAACGGCCAAAGAGGCTCATCGGAGAGGTGAGGGGCAATGAAGGAAATCCTCCAACACAGAGTAAAAACTTGAATATTTTATTGGATCACAGTAAAATCCCCATTAGGGTCAGATACTGATGCGTTTCAAGCAACAAGATCTTAATCATATTTTTCTGTGACTATGGTTAAGAGCTTATAGCTCGAACCGCGTCAGTCTATGACCTTACAGTGGATTTTACCATGCTCCATAAAAAAGTTTTAACCCAAAGAATGCGGTGCTGGAGGATTCCTTCACGGTAACATGAATAGTTCTGAGATACAAACCCAGACACAACATCATGAACACTGTAGAGTTGTCATTGCAGTGAACAGGCTGATTTCATAGTTTGTGGCAGAATGGATGTACATGAAGCTTGCCCGAAACCTCCCTAAATAATGGATGTGTGAACTTTTTCTAGTCCCACTGTAGGTGTTTGCAGACCCAAACAGGTCAAGACACAAAGGGCTAAGGTTCAGGTAGAGAGTTGTCAGGAGCAGGTCGAGGTCAGAGCAAGCAGAGTAAAATGATTACCAAAAAACAGATTGGTAGTACAAGTAGTCAGGACTAGCCGGGATTGTCACCAAAACCACCAGAACAGAAACAAGATTTAGAAGCGTAGCATAAGCTAAGGACGGGAACATGGAATATTATCTGCATTCTGGGATCAGGACACTAGCAATCTAGAGCCTTAATGTTTAGGTAATGACTTTATTGCCAGGGATTGATGGGGAGGATATAGGGATAGGTATCCAGCACACACCATATAGGATTAGTTGGAGAGGGTTTCGTATGAACACTGGGAGGGGCAGAAAGACAGTACACATGAAATGCGACCAGTGTACCCATTGTACAGTGTACACAGTAATTTTGCTCCACATGCCAATAATTTCTTATTCTGTAATAGGGCAAACACTAAAATCCCCTACTACTAAACTTATGCCACTTCCCCATTCTTATTATAGCCACATTGAAGCATATTGTGGCATATAATGGCCACTATTCCTGGATTCCAGGGATTCACTGTACCCTAAGTTTTGGAATGTTTTTAAAGCAGTAATTCTATAACTTTGGGATGAAGAGGCATCAGTTGTGTTGGTCCATATTGCAATGTGAGAAGACCCCAGCACAATAAATGGCACAATAATTGGAGGTTTGTTACAGACAATCAGATTCAGTTACTGTACTGCTGCTCTGCTTCACGTCATGGGATTGAAACCCTCAAATATATTTTTACCAGTGGATTTTATGGTACGCTGATGGACCTCCAACCCCCCCGATAGTAAGCAGGTGGATATTTAATAAGGTTCAAAAGTTAATAATGAGATCCACAAGTTATCAGGTGCCGGTAGTTGATTTCATATCGTATATATGTAAGGCTCAACATTCCCAAATAACTGTAAAGCCTTTGGTCTCTGCTGCTCTGGCATAATGTTCTCTATCAAATCCAATTATATGTTCTCCTGTATAATGAGCAATGTCTAAGGTGATCAACCTTAAAAAAGACCTTACGTCAAGGGATTATACGCCTCAAACTAAAAATATTTGAAGAGCTTTAGAGCCTGGTGCACCTGAGTATTCAGCTGGGTGACAGTAAATGGCTGTTTATACTGCGGAAATAAACAGCCGTTGTAGGTACACGGCCTGGGACCACCACGGCTTATGGTAGAATGCACGCAATTGGTTCACGAATTCCATGAGACTTGCACAATTATGAAAAGGGTCACGCCTATTTAGACTTTTAACCACTTTATTTTTAACAGAGCTAAAGACCCCAGTCTTTTTGTTCCCCGCGATCCAGGCAAGGAAAGGGTTAACTTTAATAAGTTTACAGTGGAAATAAACGTAGCTTATTTAGTCCTTAGGCAAGCTGATGGCTGGAATGTGGAGATAATTATATCTAAGGCTAGTCCACGACTTGAGGTCCCTATATAATATCACCTTTAAGATCAGGCCAAGACATTCCAGACTGAATCAAGGTTTGTTTATAAAAGGATTTAGCACTTTCAGATCCCATATTGCCTGGAAGACCACCAATTTCCATGTCTAAATATCAGCTTTTATCCCATTCGTAGAATACGTAGAACCCAAATCGCACAAGCCTCTCTCTTTTTCCTCCCCTGCTCATTAGTGAACCTTGAATGGTCCACCACTGCGTTTGCCGAGGAAACAAAACCCTATGATTGTGTCTCCAGTAATCAGTGACAGACACCTACACAAACACTGGACTTTGTAATACTGTCTCCAGTAACCTGGAGGCACTTGGACTCTGAAACAACGTTAGTGTAAAACATTACAAGTTGGCCCAGGTGAGACAGCCATGAAAACATTTAGAGAGAAAATATGACGAGAAACCAGCTAATGTTTTCCTTTATTCCAAAACCACCCAGTCATTTCCCAAAAAGGAAACATGATGTCACCAAGAACCTCCGAAGGAAGAGATGTTCCTACTTAGGACTAATGGTGTAGTGTTACCGATCCTGGACTATATCTAAAATTATGAATGTGTAATGTTAATTTTTGTCATAAAAAAAATAATACAAATAAAGTAGAAATTGCAAAGCAGATAACCTATGGTGGACCTTAGATTTTAACCAATAGTAGGGAGTAAGAATGTTCTTAGTTGCCCATGGCAGCCAATCACAGCTCCCCTTTAAAATATTCATGAGCACTGGTAAAAAGAAAGCTGAGCTCTAATTGCTAGCCATGGGCAACTAAGAACATTCTTACTCTTAGACAGCTTGATAAATCTGCCCAATTGTCTTTTGTGTATTGTTGTGATTTGAATTTGTAGGGAAGAAGATTCTAATTGCTCGCTTGGACAATATCCTCACCTCTACGGAGTCTTCAAACAAATTTATAAGACAACATTAGTCCTTTTTGGGAACTGTCTTGAAATACAAATAGTGTCTTACTGATCTATTCAACTTAAACCTTTGTCGAGGTTAAGGTATTGATCAGTCATATTGGCATTTATTTATTACCCCCAACATTTCGAGATATGCAACATTTCGACACAAAAAAAGAACATCTGTGGCAACAGTACAATCAAAAATAATATGAATGGTCCAATGACAAGCTTGACCACACAAACACAAAGTAGGACAATCCAGAAAAACACAACTTACGTCACAAGTCAAAGTTGTCTTGAAGGCACCTCATGAATAACAACATTAATAAGGAACCACGCCATGCTATCAAACTTTTCCAAGAAGAAAGGGTTATAAGCAATCGCCCATTGACTGAATGGGTCTATTATATTAGAGCGCCTGAGATTTATTTCATATGCAGGTTGTAGATTTTGTCATAGGTCAAACTGTACTCACTTGACTAGACTGTCTGAAACAGAAGCATGACCTCATAGTGCCAGAGGCTACTCATGCATTTTCCTCACCAGCCTCCCACCTGTTTGTTATAATATATGCAAACAACCAAGTACAGAAGGGGCTGCACTTATCATGGTGATGGAGTGAGTTCAACAATACATGACAG
Organism: Engystomops pustulosus; assembly: GCA_019512145.1. NCBI lineage: Eukaryota > Metazoa > Chordata > Amphibia > Anura > Leptodactylidae > Engystomops > Engystomops pustulosus. The sequence goes on from WNYA01001613.1 coordinate 42,587, forward strand.
AAAGCCTGGCCTGGTTAAGTACTGGAACATTTCAAGGTCATTAAATACATAAAATACTGCCCCCATGTTAAGAGAAAGAATACAATGAAGAATACAAGCTGAGATCGCAAATGACCTTTTTACTACCCTACTAAAACCTGCCATGGAGCCCAGGGAAACCTATTATGGTCAGATTTAACTCCTTCCTTTAAAATATGGATTGTGTATGTTGTGTAAGAATCCTCAAGAGCTCATATGGGCACAACAGCTATGCCCAAATGTTTGAAATGGAGAGGCCTCCTCCTGACCATCTTTGGAAAAAACTTGCCTTCGGAAGGAAGAAAGTGTTTCTTTAACACCAGCAATAAGTAGCTGACCTTTTGTTATTATAAAGAAGAGTTCATTTGCATACTTTTTCCCACACTGCATTACCGGTAAGACTTCATCAGGTGAATCTCCTTAAGGAGAACACATATTCCTTGGAATATTTAGTAAGACTTGCCATATCTCTACATAATGTAATATAAAAACCCACTGTAATTAATAATTATATATTAAGTATATTTATATTTAAGGGACAAAAACATGACTATGGAGGGAGACAGTAATAGCCACCAAAGCATAATACTAGAGAATTACCTGGGAATCAATATTTGTTCATACCGTAAAATCTATCGGAAGATGAGAGATCCTACAAGTCATGGCTCTATACTGTGCACTGCTGTGGGAAATTTCCAATTTCTTACGGCTAAATAATTCTGTATTGCATTCTAGAGAGTTATTGTCATGTCGTCAAGATCTTATCTGATGGATGATTGGAGGACAGAGAATGGAGTGGCCTGTATGTTGGGTCTAATCATGGTACAGGTGAGGAGGTGTGAAGAACTATTTCATGGATTGGTGCAATAAATTACTTTTTTTGGGGTAGAATTTTTTGCTTTTTTTTTTAACTAAAAAGTTAAAATGTTCCTTTTTTAATGGAATACACTACCTGGAAACTTCACTTACACGGATAAAAAGCCAGGATGTACTTGGAAGCCAGTTTACTATAAATGTTAATGATTCTTAGCAGGGCTGCCACTTCTTGCACAGCAAAGCTTCAGAGAAGTCAATATATGACCTCCTCCTTCTTAGGCTCCATGCAAGGGGCTCCTGGGGTTTCCAAGGATCCATGTCCGAGTGGTCCACTGTTTGTGAGAGGACTTCACATATCCATGACACAGAAGTCCCAAATAAGGGACCACAGATCCGTTGTGTTTGTACCCTGAGAACAGCACACGTTCTGTGCATGTTGACTTTGTGTATTTCCAAAAAATATGCTTACCTAGAGATAGAAAAGTAGCACTAAGTACAAACACTGAAGCAAATGGACAGCAAACTAGGCTGTAATAATAGATTTACAGCACCACTCAGCATGTGGAACATGTGCTATATCTGGTTGGCAGGGAATTTTCGGCTGTAAAATGGTGCATTACAAAGGGTAAGTGCCTCCGTGACCCATACATCACAGCAACCAGAATTATTCTCCAGTTGGCACTGCCCAAAAACTAACTTCAAAAACATAACTACTTGACTAACTCTTTCTTTTTCCTTCGTCTTTGAAGATTTCCACAGTGTAAAGCTAAATGCTTCTATGAATGCCTGCATTTTCCTGTATCTTGCCAGAGCCTGTCAAGCCCTTGTGCAAAGCATCATTCATCTATTCAATCTGGCCTCTCTTCTTAAGTGGTGAGCAATGGGTAAAGTAACAACACGTGGAACTACCCGGGAACCTGGATCCTGAAACCAGACAGCAGCTGTTACATTTCCTGGGATAGTTTACCACATACAAATTAGAATTACACTCCGCATGTTGGCCAGTCATGTAGCATGCCCCAGAATAGACACAATCCTAGTTAGAAATGACATTGATTTTCTAGTTATATTGTCAAAGATGAAGGAAAAATTAGAAGAAAATATTACTTACAAAATTTACCAAAATTTTTTTTAATTTTAAACGATTATCTACTTTGGGCTTCAACTAGTTTCAATGGGGACCATTCTAAGTTTGTTCTTTGACCGTGTACACTCCTAATTGGACTTCAGAAAGTACAGAAAATAGGTAGAAAGAATATGTCAAGTCCTAATAGATTTGGAATTGAATCAATGGACATGCAAATGTGCCCTTCCTTCTTTCCTCTTGGAGCTAGACAACTAATTTAACATAAAAAGTACTTGGACATTACTATGCCGGGCTTTTGGAGTGATGTTAAACAATCTTTGACCAAGGTGGTCATCTCGTGCCACTCTACTATGGATCTCTTGGTGTCTCAACTTCTTATAGTTTTCAATTCCTGAAGTTACATCCAACACGCAGTCATTTAATATGGAGAGGGAACTAGTAGGCAAAAAAGTAAGGGGTCTGCCTTTTAAGGTAGCAAAAGGAGGCATTGTTTTCCATTTAACACTTTGGAAAACTTTTTTGCATACTTCCCAGAATTCCCTAGTGGAGCATCTATGGCTTTAAGTCTCCACATGCCTATAAGGCGCCCTTAATTGGCAACCTCTCCATAAGGAGAACTCTTGAGGGAACTAGTTGAGCCTCAATACTATGAAAAGCCACCACAGACATACTGATCTACAGTTTCTAACTTCTCACTATGAGATGTCCGGAGGAAAGAACCCACCTTTTTATGTTGTCTCTATCAGCCTGTTCTATATAGACACTGGAGAGTACTAAATTTGGAAGAGGTCTTAATTTTTTTTATCTGGTATGTGGCCTACATTCTGGAATCTGGTCTTAGGTCTGTGCTTTAGGGTTTGGTCTGGAGTCCGATTTATGTGGCTGAAATTTTGGAATCAGTTCTAAAGTTGGAATTTCGAGATCTAGAAAGTTGAATTGAGGTCTGTTCTAGACGTGACAGCTTTAATAAAATATGACTTTAACAGAAAATGGCATCCTTACACTGTCCTCAAATTACCCCCCCATCATGATTCACACCCTGTGAAACATTTTCTAATATTTTCTAACATTGATATTGCAGTAGATAAGACAACAGGAGATAAGACTGATATCAGTACTTAAAAGACATCATGCCCGGAGAATCTTCACTGCCTGTAAAGCTAAGGACTCATTTCCTTCAAGTAAAGATTAGACCCTCATCTCCATGTGCTGTTTGCTACACCTACTGTAATCAACTGTGAAACCTGAGGAGGGGCATCATAGCCCATGGTGGGGGTGGTGGTGCTGGAATGGAGGTGTGAATAACCCTTTGAAGCTCTTATTTCACCTCCCTGAGACATATACATAACTTTCTTTTACTAGAACCAAGCAATTTCTCTCCAACCAACCATGATGTTAGGACACCAATTATGATCATGGAAGAGGATAAAGCATGAGCTTTTCCATCACCTGAGAACACGCACCATCTTCAGATGTCATAACAGTTTATGCTTCAATGAAAAACTTCAACTAACCGTCTTGTGGTAGTTTACGGACACATGACAAAAAATGTATTTCGATACGCTGCGGTGGGGTGAAGGCTAAAATTGTGATACATTGCATACATAGAGATGAAAGGCAACCAACAGCTTAAAAGACTATATGAAAGTGTAGCCAGACCTGAGACTGTTCCGTGCCGTAACACATAAGTAACCTAGTGCTCACCGTACACTGTGCCACGGTACTGGGGTAACAGAGTATTTAATCCAACACACTTAATCAAAGGAGAGGAGAGGATGTCAATTAAAGGAGTTGAGCCACTTAAGGTGAAATGAGCATGGAGAAACACAAACCCTGGATCCCAGGGACTGGGGATGAGACAGCCGAGCACTGTGCTTCACTCTCAGCACGTGTAATTACATTTGACAGCACACCAGTAATTTAATGCATTAACATCAACAGTGTGTGGCCCCGGCGTTTAGTCAGGCTGAGGGCACATTTACATGAAGGTGTGAAGTCTGACAAAGGAGGCATTTTCTGGGATGTAGCCGAGAAGTTCCTATAATGTCCCACTCTAGTCTTCCTGCTACATCATCAAGTACCTTGAAGAACGTCTACAGCATTATAGGAAAATGTGATCCCTTCCACTTTGTTTTTTTCAGGAATTTTTTTCACGGTTTTAAATGTTTGTGAGTTGGGTTACACAAAGACAAAAACTATATTGGGTTCATATTACATTATATGCATATGTTTAGAGAGTATGCCAGGAAGGCTCCCAACGTGTACATTAAATGTGCCTACAGACTTATACTGGCAGACAGAGGCCTTCTTTTTGCCTTCATTCACTCAGTATACATCGCATTCAGCAGAAAACACTAGATTTAAAAATGTAGGAGGTACAGTATATGCTCAACCGAGGCCATATTAGTCTCTGGGGGCGGATGCAACTGTATGGCATCCATCCCTGGCCTCTGCTGAGTGTATCATCTGGGTCTCTCCCCAGTGATAAAAATTTCCATATAAGAGCATATAATAATATTATTATTAATATAATGATAATAATATAATAATTCCTTTATTTACATATCACACACAGATTCCGCAGCGCTACATAGAGCTTGCCTGGGGCTCCAATGGGGGTCACAATCTAATCTACCTACCAGTATGTTTTGGTGTGTGGGAGGAAACCCACACAAACACAGAGAGAACATACAAACTCTTTGCAGATGTTGATCTGGATGGGACCCCAGCGCTGCAAGGCTGTAGTGCTATGCCACTGTTCTGTTCTCATATCACTTGGGAGTCACCCGGAATATCATCAGAAACCTCTCACTGGCTCCCGACCATCACTGGCCCTCCTGCTTTTAAGGGGATAGCCGAACCAGATGACATTTCCCACTATTTGCGGAAACAACGGGATACGTTGTTGCCTATCATTGTAAGGGTACATAAGGAATTGGCCCAATGTACAGCAGAGGGCTATAAATTCAGCTTTAGCAAAGTTTGGGCTTTTTAAGCCTTGTGTATCACATTTATACAGTGCAGGATAATTATATTAGGTGCATATCTTATGTATCATGGACATATATTCAAAGTTGGCGGTTACGGTTAGGCTAGGAGGAGGCAATTTTTTAAACGGTTTTTGATTATTTATTCTATGCTGAAGATGATTGACAGAATAACTGAGCAATGATTGTAATTTATGAATGGGACTGGAACCACTGTACAGCTGAGAGATCATCATGTTCTTAGAAGTAGTTTAAGAAGCCATAGAAGGGAAAAATCATCTGTAGCCATAGAGGGGTACAAGAATACGCAGCAATATAGATCAGTGTAACTGTGTAAGTTATATGTGTAGGTCAATGACAGAAACCTCCTGTATTGTCCCTTTATGGTCTACTGTACGACTCCCATTTCCTTGATGTAATTGTCTGTATACATTCAGTCCAAAGCAAAGACAGTAAAGACTGACACCTCCTGGTTAGATCTGATACTGATTGTTAGCTGCTGTAAACATGTGAAATTTTACTTAAAGGAGTTTTCCATGGAGCATTATTTTATACCCAGGGCCCTATATGTAAAAATCCCTAATTCCGGACAATCCCGTTAACCAAGAAAAACATGCTCATGTTGGTTCTTTCACACACTATGGATTATAGGATTCTGACCCAAATAATGTTCCATTTGAGGGATGCAGAGCCCCTCTCCACTCCATTTTCAGCAAATAATTTCTATCCGTAAATCTTAGAAGGAAATCTCCCCTCCCTCAGAGAGGTAGTTTAAGTCTTGACTATAAAAGCCATTTCCAGTTTTATTTCCGTGTCTCTCAGGGAAGTTCAGTGTGTGCAGTATATACAGGAACTTACATTATGAGACCCCTATAACTTGTTTAGGGATCTAAATAAGATTCTGAAGTTTAATGAGTGCACTCCATACAATCACGAAACTATTAAACATCATTTAAGAGTTCTCTTCATTCTCTTCATCAAAATATCCCAAACAACTAACGTACAAGGCACGTGTAGCCACCGCCACATCACAAAATTCCACAGTCTCACAATTTTATTTCCTCTCCAAAGACCCACAAAACAGAGAAGACCAGTTCTATTGTGTAGCGGGTCATCCTGTAGTACAGTCAGGTGCCATACATGATAGGTTTCATCCAATAGCACGTTGTGAAGTCTCACAGTAGTGGTGTATCTCTTACAGAGGTCGTAAAGAAATACTAAGACCTGGGAAACGGCCGCTGCCTCGCCTCTTCACTGAAACATCCCTGTCCCCGTAATTGGGTTAAACATATGAATGTTTAAGTCTTAAGACTGTTGCAGGGTAGCATCACTACGTGCAGTTTGCCTCATTAGCAAGCAGAGTGTACCCGATTCATAAACACCGGTGCACAGTCTTCATGAATCCGGTGCACCCTGCAGGCTCCCAAAGTGCACTTCTGGTGCAGTAATACTCTGCTCCAATTGGTTTAGTTTGCTGTACCACAATATTGAATTTTCTGGTGCAAGAGGTATGTTGTACCGGGCTACGCCCCCTATTACAAAAGACATGCCCATTTTTGGACATGAAGAAAAACAGCATAAGGCCCCCTGCACACGTACCTATGGCTCACCCGGTGCTGCTCACCAATTCACTTATCATAGAGCAGCAAGCGAACGGCACCGTAACATTGAAAAGTATAGGACTTGTCCCATATTTTTCCGTGCTCGATCATGGTGTGGTGAGACAATGTGTGGCGGTTGCCATGACCGGGTGCCATAGGTGTCTATGGGGAACAAGCTCTAAGTAAGTATATAGGGTACAAAACATTTTAAGTGAAAATTACCCCAATATTCTGATGTAGACAGATTGATACATCTCCTTCTGGACAACGACACCACTTTACCAGAGATCACAACCCCTTTCTTGGGACCACACCCCCTTTCTTAGACAAGTCAAAAGAGCCAAGAAATGGTCTGAAAGTCTTAACTAATTAATTTTTTGCAGTAAATGTGCCATAAATCTGGTGCAGGTACATAAATGATTGCCCCCCCCCCCCCCCCGCATTGAATCCTTTAAAATCCAAAAACCAATTACAGATTTTTTTGGAACTGTGTGGTATAGAGCAAATAATCAGTGGTGTGTTTTGTAACCCAATCTCAAGACGGGGAACTATACTGTCCAGTGGGCAAGGCCAGGCTGTAGGTTTCAAATCAGGACCACCCACTAGATGGTGGAGAACCATTGCCATATTAGTTACCAAAACTAAAGCAATAAGTGCTCGGGAACAGTGGGGGCTAGAGAAAAAATTCCAACTGTGCTAGAATCTGTGAAGTGCAACCTATTGAAGGATGCAAAGTATAAGGGGGTGTAATTAAAAGGTTCTTAGAGAAGTGATAAAGTTGTTTCATATCGTAATATTTCAAAATTAAAGGAAACCCACCATGTGAAATAGTAGGTGTAAGCTGCAAATACCGAGCACCAGCCCAGGGTGAGCTGGTGCCGGAGCTTATTTTCGTTATTTTCATAAACCGCTGTATAGCGGTTTAAACACTTTTGCAACTACACCTGCTATTTCACGTGGTAGGTTACTTTAATAATGTTTTATTGGTCAAGAACAGTTAAAGGGGTTGGCCACTTATAAAAACATTAACAGGGTAAGTAATAGGCCCTTATAGGGTCACCCATATTGTACTTAGCCACATAAAGTTTTTTGTGATTTGTCATGTGAGTGCCAGGCAGCGGGATTTAGAACTTCTTGAGACTTCCTGTGACTTATGACTTCCAGGAGATGGAGGGGGCCATAATCACTGAAGGAAAACCGCCACCGTAATAACCACTCCCATGTTAGGGATTGGATTAGCGTGTGGATTTGCTCAAATACAAATACATTCCCCTACACGACTTATGACAAGTAATGATTCCCTGGCCCCTACATCTGATAGAAAGCAGCAGGACATGGGGCGTCACAGTAAGTCCCGAGTCCTGCTGCTCGGGGATCATGCGACCTGCGGCTCCCGGGAGACTTTTTCAGGGTAAGTAAAGGAGGAGTGAGCATATGAGGGTCTTGGCAGGGTCACACTTACCCTGTTAAGTTTACTTAAATGGACAACCCCATTAACTTTGATGGACCTACTCTATTTCTATATTTTCCACTTTTTATATTAGCTATATTTATATTTCCAGAACCACCATTTCACCATGTTAAACCTTTGTATGACGGTTTACAGAACACAATATTGGTCTCGACTTAATATTGTGAGAGCGGATCAGATTTTATATAATGCAGCCCGGGAATGCTTCTTAATAAGACCTTATTATTCCATATTAACCAATAGGTATCTTATATCTAAAAAATAATGTTGTTCACATCCTTTTTAATTTTTTTTTTTTTAATTTAGAAAACCAATAAAAACAGACTGTTTTCCCTCAATTTACAACCAAGTGTAATGTGCCATGGCACGAGCTGACCACGTCCTCGCATTTTCTGCTTACATTTTGTGCTCCTGGGGTTCTTCCAGATTCCCCCCCCCCCCCCAAACCACCAGAGATATATGTATAGTTTACAAGCAAGGATTTATGAAAAAGAAGGCACATAAGTCTTGGTATTTGCAGACTTTGGCAGTTGTATTAGGGCTGCTTATCCTCAGTGTGTCTGAGTATAGTAATACAGTATGGAATCTGGAGAGCAGATATAATGTTACTTACTTCCAATCACAACATCAAGCAGATGATATCAATACATTACACTGCTTCTAGATTTAGCCTATATTTATATAACACAAAACATATGAGCAGACTGAGTCGTTCCTCCGCGCACAGTATAACAAGTCAATCAACCCAACTGTTCTGGATGTCCTCTCATAACATACATCATACCATACATTTTGTGGGTGGATTATTAGAAGCACCAGCTTAAATCTCCACTAAAGGAATTTCCACTTCTAATAACAGGATAGGAAATAAATCTGTGGTCATTGGGGTTCCTCCAAATCACAAGTATGATTTGTACCATCACCAGGCCATGCTCAACGACCACTCCCTTTGATCAGAGATCAATGCATGCCCCAATGATAGAACTCTGATTATGCGGGTATATGAAAGACATCTTAATTTACGGATCATTTTCTAGAGAAACTTAAAGACCCAAATACACATTAGCTTGGGTAAAATGATCTCAGTCTTTAGTTTTGATTTATATCCAAATGCCAAATTCTTCCTTTGACAGATTGTGGCTTATTTACCAAGGGTCCCGGGGAACGCACTTTTGTCGGATTTTGGACATTTTCAGGATTGGCGCCGCTGTCACAGCTATTTAGAAGGGGATTGTGTTGCACGCAATTGGATTTTGGTGCAATCGCGTCGACTTTTATGTGACAGAAACTCAGGGGGTTGGGGCGTTGGACGATCCGACCAATTCGGACTGAGCACAGGATTTAATTTTAAAATTGTGTCAGCAATGCACTTACATAAACCGGGAAGAAGAAGGTGAACTCCGGCGGACCTGATCGGGGAAGCGACGCATGCAGGAAATCGGGCACAAGATCTAAGTGAATAGTGGCACAATGCATTTCAGGCGGACATTCCGGATCGGGGAACGCGTCAGGGACTCGTAAGTAAATGTGCCCCTTTATGCCAGTGCAAGGAAAATCTGGCACAGTAAAGAGCAGTAAACGAGGCAAAGAGGCAGTTAAAATAATAAAATAACAATAATGGTCAATGTGTCATTGGGTAAGAGTATATGCCAAAGTGATGGCACAAGTCAACAAAAGGCTCTAGAACTCAGGTGCTACTTTGGCTTTTGTACCGTCTATAGTAGATGGTAGACTGGCTGTCGGGTCCCCTAGAACTTTTGAGCTCAAGAGCTACTGCAACTTCTGTGTCCAGTTACCAACTACATAAAATAACTCAATCTGACAAACAACCTCATTACAGAGGCTAAAGTCAGTGGAATTACTGTTTGGATACTGGACAAAGGCAAAAGCTTCATCCTTTCACATATGGCTTTGGTTGCTGTAAAATAGTGGGTTAACTTGAATTACAATGACCTAAATAAATCCAAGTACGGTAGTGATTACCACCTCATTTTCCTCCAAAGAGAAATATTAGCATTCAATGACAGAAGGTAAAAGATTTTACCACCAGTGCCATGTGACCAAAGGTAGTCAAGAAGCCTTGACCTAAAACCAAAATTACCTCATATAATAACACCATTATGAAAAAAATAAGGGTCACCAACCATAAAACGCTAAATAAAGGAATCGATAAAGTATTGTTCTGCTTTTTAACCCAACCCCACAGCTGCAAAATGGCAAATGCACATCTGTTTCCTAAAATGAAGAAACTGTGTAAAGGTTTCTCCTAAACAATTGTGTGTGGCCGGCCATCGTAAATGAAGCACAGTATACGTTTTACAATTTTTGATGTGAGTGGATGAACCATGAACAATTACAAAGTTGCAATTATGGCCGAGTATGTAAAAGAATGCTGAAATTCCATATTTCATTGTGCCAAAACAATGCGCCAATATCTTGTCACTAATATAATATATTATCCATATAACAGCCAGTTTCACTGTGTGTGGTTTTCCTTCAACCACAATCCAGGGTGGTTTCTCTCTCCCACACAATACATATTTTTTTTTATTCTATGGAAGAAACTATTAGGAGGTGTTATGTAGAAACTATGTCCTAAATCTGCCAGTCATTTCTCCGATCACTTAACCATACAGCTCTGAGGTCCTACACGCTTTATCCTTTAATCACCGGTTCCAATCAAAACCAGGTTATTGCTGGTGTGATGTCCATGTCAGCTGTATCATGCTTGGGTTAGTTAGGCAGTAACTCTAAACAGGATGGATTACATGCAGGTAGTATTACATGGCCATAGAAGTCTTCTCACCTAGGTCAAGATTAGCCTGTCTTCAGCTTGGCGAGGCTGCGTTACAAACCCTTGTCATTAACAGAGTCAAGACATGGCCTGTTTCCAAGATAATGAAATAACAGTGTCATCTAAACAATATGTGTGACTTCAGAAAAGCTGCATTTTGCTGGTTTTATTGCCAAACCTGAACTCCCCAATTTCCGCTGTCGAGCTTAGGTTTCAGGCTCAAAAAGAAAAGCTACTAATTTCCTATTTCAGCCATAAGAAAATGTTGATGTTTGCATTTGTTAAGATATCATTTGTAAAGGATCCATTCACGCCAGCATTGGTTTTTTTTTTGGGGACACAATATCGAGAACCCATCCCCTCACATTTCTACGGGATCACATACAGGGCCATTGTTTCCACAGCCCCATGTGTGAGCTGAATGGCCAAGTCGCAAAACTCAGAGAGCGTCCTATTTCTGTCTGACTTTGCTCTAACTTAAGTGTGTGATGGTATCAAAAAAACATGCTCATTTGCAGGTAGTATTACTACAACATTTATAAAGAAACAGCGACCTGCTTTAGGTAGTTTAAGGTTGGTTGCCCATGACCGATTTCAGTTCGAGAAACTCCCTCCATTTGCTGGAGGGATTTCCCAGACCGAAGCTTGTACTACTGGACTGAACTGAACTGACGTGCTGAGTTCAGTCCAATGATACAAGGTTTTGTGCCGAAGATGCATGGATAGAGTCTTTCGGACTGAACTTGTCATCCGCAACCAGCCTACTGTAATCATTTGCCACCATGCACTAATGACCCAATTTCTTGCCACACTAACACGGTGGATTCAGAATTCACCGAACAGGACCTAAAACCTGGACAACTATCCCTGAGGATTATGGTATTATGTTCTTCTTCAGTTTGTTTTACTGTTCTAAGGATAATCCAGTTACCTTCCATCCTCCAAAAACATGTGAATGGCTTTATTGGCTTCATACAAAAAATTTGCACTTTGGTGCATCTGATATAAAAAAAAAAATTGATTCTGAACACCACTGGGGTCAGGGCTACTGTGGACATTATAAATCTTTATGTAAAAATAAACATAGAAAATTAAACAATATATATATACACAAGACTGTAGAGCAGTGATGGCGAATCTTTTAGAGACCGAGTGCCCAAACTACAACCAAACCCACTTATTTAAATGCAAAGTGCCAACATGACAATTTAAGCATTAATGTGTTTCTACCTGTTTTGTCACGGCTTTTAATTGTATCAGTGTCCTAAGGACACTAATACAGTTGAAAGAAAGAGGAGACATTCAGATTATCATTGTAGCTTCCTTCCAGGGTCCCCTGAACATGAAGAACTGCCTTGTGTGCACCTCCTTGCTTCTCCTTTAGTCCCAGGCAGCTAAGGATGTGTAGCTTCAAAATAGCACTGATCACAGCACATCCTCTGTGGCCAGGGACGGCAGGAGAAGGTTTTGAGTCATGTCTGGAAGCTCTGCTGGGGTGATGGATCAGGTGCCCACAGAAAGTTCTCTGAGTGACACCTCTGCCACCCGTGCCATAGGTTCGCCAACACTTCTATAGAGCATGGTAAAAACGTCTTTTTAAACTTTGATCTATAACTTTTTTTTTTTAATTATTCTAGGGTCATACTAGCATGGAACTTCCATCTGTAAAATAGAAGCCCTTAATAATGTAAAATACTGGACCCGGCATAGACCCTTTTGACTTTATAAGCTTTGCCCTTCTTAAAAACACCTTATTTATAGACGACCCCAAGATACAAATGGACCTCTCTGCCCAATGTGACCTCTATTGAAGCTCTCTAGATACTGTTTTTTTACCGAATTGTAATCCCCAGGCTGCAATGATCATCTAAAAGGTGTCTAAAGTGAAGTTTTATTGTTAATCCTTTTTTCCCACGACAACCCAATATTAAGAAAATCCTATATAACTTTGTTTGGAGTTACACTTATAAAATGTAACTGTTCTGACTCACCGTACATACAAATTTCACTTAGGAACAAACCTACAGAACCCATCTTCTTCTGAACCCTGGAGCTGCCTGTAACGGGGCACCAAAGCAGCAAAAAGAATGAAACACAACTCCAGAAGTATTGCATGTGGATCAACTAGTACTTCCTAGATGAAAATATTTGTTCTGGTTTTCTGAAAAGTCCAAGTATTCCCCTTACTTCTCTATAGACTTTTACTATATAGCGGAAGCACGTTAAGCTGTGAACGGAATGGGACAAGTAACGATAATTGCTAAGTCATATGTGATGAATGATGCAAAACCTATGTTGACCCTGAGCATTTACCTGCATGTACTATACATCATGTACAAGAACTGTATATGCAAATACTGTAAATGACAAGTGTTTGCTGGTTATACAGTCAAGTATTCAGACCTGTCAAACTTCACAAAACTATTCCTGGCCCTCACTAAACAAATGTAAACTCACTAATCAAACATGTTCCACATTTTTCCATTAAACAAATAATGTCTCCACATAATGTATGAAAGGTCTTGTAGCGTGTAAAACACCAAGAGGTCAGAACGTACTATTATAATTAATGAAAGTGTTAGGGAGAGAAAACATTGACAAATTAATCAAATAGAGGCCCCAAAAACACCATTTTTCAAGATCTAAAAAAAAAAAAAGAAAAAAGTCAAATAGTGTCTAACTTTGAGTCCATTAACTGATCAAACAGGTATGTGTATGAGAGTTAAGCTCTTGAAATGATTTTCCGACACTAATGGAGATGGGTTCAATTCAATGCGTGCGCTTGTCTGGATATAATACATGATAAATGGATGGAAAATACTCTGTAGAACCAAATGCACTTACAAGTATACATGGCTGCCCTGAGGCTAGATGGTGCCCTGGTCGTTATCTTCTAATGTTCTCCATAGGATGTACAAAATAATAAACACAAACATACAGTGCAATACCAAATTTCCACCAGAAAACAAAGCGCCCAACTGTTATTAATATGTGCGGCCATGATAGGTGCAATAGTGACCAAACTTAACCTTTGGGTCTATGAGCACCGGTCATCGTCCATATGTCATTAAGCAGTATATGAATTGTAACACTGCTTATGTCTTTAAAGGAGTTGGTCACTTTACCTCATGTTATTTTGGAATGTGTGTGTAAGTGTGGGGGGCAGGATATTAGGTAATTTACCAATATACATCTAGAAATAGTTCTGCTTTCTTGATATGTAAAGTGAAGCCTCCTGTTTTTTACCTCATCAGCCAGACATTCCTGTCCATGACATGGCCGCAGATGGAGGGTCATGTGACCTCTATCTGTCCTCGAACAAGCCCCCTGTTAGGACATTTCATAAGGTCCTGGCAGGGTGCTTGTTCATGGACAGATAAAATCACATGAACCTCCAACTATGCATTTTGCACCCTGACTGAAAAAAAAGTTAATACTCCAACCCAATTGTCAAACGCTATTCGTCATATGCGCCCCTATATAACCCCGTCCTATGTTGCATTTTCATGCATGTCAATAAAAACCCAACACTATTCATTGTGTGCACTCAATCCCCATCCTATGTTACATTGAAACATAGGATGGGGATCAATAAAAAAGATATACTTTTAATATTGAGGGCGTTCCTAGAGCTGGATTTGTTGTATTCTCTGCAGTGGATTCTCATGCAAACCACAGTTAGAAGTAGGCTCTCCAAATTCTTTATAAATGACAACCCCTCTACTATTTTGTTTAATAAAGTATTTTTTGTTTATGAGCTCCGACATCTCCCATAAACATTTCCTATTTTATTATCTCCAGAATAGAAGTAGGAACATAATATACAAAAAAAAAAACCCAAGAATTTCTAATGCCTTGTGATCTTGAGATGTCTATACATTGGTTGTCAGTGTGCCATTAGTCTAAAAAATGACAGGAAAACCCCCGACGTATGTATGAAATAAAGATAAAGGTATATCTAGAATAACAAGGCCCCGTATCTCCACAGCTGGAACACAATCACGTCCAAATATTATGATATTTGGCTACTGCTACCTGTCTGTCGTTCAGTTCCTCTGGTAACAATTACAGGATGACTAGTAATGAGGGGCTTGTGAAGTCCATGGAGAATAACATCATGTCAATGAAATGACTTTTCTCGGCTGGGAATCTTAGTCTGAAGGTAGCAAGATAACAACCCGACCATTTATCACAGCAGAAGAAGAGAATGTTCTATTTATCTAGATGGACTGTCCGGGCTGTCAATGTGTCAGTCTAGGGGTGTAATTATATTTTCATCGGTTAAGGAAAAAGGTGAAAAGGACCAGAAATATGTTAGGAGGCTGAAGGATAAGAACCCATATTACAGGTAGTATTATCGTTGGCACTCCTTGGTGGTGGACTCCACTTTCCCATAACGATAAAACCCTTTGCTAGATTAGTTCATCTAGATAGGATATATCTCACAGGCTGTAGACAACTGGCACCAACGTGCCAAAGTCCACAGATTGCTACAGGTTATTCCCTTATGTGACCTTTATGGAACATCCACCGGGAACGTAACCAATGCTAGTTGTATTGCAACGTTATCGAGAAATGGGGGGTTGTGTTACCCAATCCCTATTCTACTTCATGAGAAGGTCACCACATTAGGGCAACGCCAGACTGGAGAAGTAGTTGAGCAGTGGTGCCAATCTCTCTCCATTCTGTTCTTTAGGAGTTCCGAAAACAGTCCTACATGCCCGTAAAGTGAATAGAGAGAGCGGCACATCGGAATTTGGATTCACGGGCCTCCATTCTTGAAACGGTTATGGGTCCCTGTCGAGGAACCCACCTTAAATTCCCATGTACCACAATATCAAAGAACTTGAGTCTTGTTATGTTTCGAAGCATTAGAAATCATAAGGCAGTACAGCAGCTCAATATAAACTGGATTTTATGAACAGATAGTGGAGTCCAATCCAGATGAAATGACATTGATGACAGGTATGAAATCAAAATATAAACCGGTTTAGCATGATAAACGCAATCTACCATCATCATGTTGTATTTATGTGGCTGAACAGTCATGCCTGGATGAAACAGTGATGTATTCTCATCCTTTAACAGCGCGTGTATCACTGGTAGACATAACTTACGATGCTCCACTGCACAAACAGTGAAATATTATGTACAGGGGATACAGATTTTGAAAAATGAGCAGAAAAACTTGCAAAAATGCTATGAGTCAACCCTACAAGGTAAAAAACTATTAATACAACATATCCTTCTTAATGCATGTTATCATTTTTACGACAATGAGCTGAAGAAGTTGTCAATTTTTTTTAGGATTAATTCTAGAATATTACTAGCAAGAATAAAGGAATTTTTTTTATTCTCCTCAAAGATAAATCATAAATAAATTTACTGGACAGATAAATAACTTTGAAATTATTTTTTAGCCTTTCTGAACAATTTTTTCTTTGCCTGATGCCTCTTTCTTCTTTTCTTTTTATTTGCATCGACTCCCACTCAAGACCATTTCCTGTGTGATCCGCCAGAAACGGCAGCTTAGCCAATTGTTGGTTTTGGAGTTTACTCCCTTAGTCACCAATTTTCTAAATCCTCCCCTGAAGCAGGGACCAGAAGCTAGAGCAATGGGGGGGCCATTAATTGGGTTTTCTCATCTGGCCATTCACATGTAATTTATTTCATCTGCCATATAAATACATTTCTTCAATTGAATGTTATTTAAAAAAATTTACATGTGTGAAGATAATTTCTCACAAATGTAGCCACGCTCCTTAGAAACTAGATTATTGTTCTTGGATATGACCACCACGTTGCTCCTTAGAAACTAGATTATTGTTCTTGGATATGACCACCACTGCTAGAGTGATTGCAGAAACAAACAAATTGTTCTTGCATTTGCAATGGCTGGGAGTTACTGCATGTCCCACAACCGTCCTGTGGGAATGAGCACTGAATCCAGTTGGCAGGGCAGGGTAAATAGCATATGCCTTTCCACTGCTGCCAGGGTGCAAGGGTGGTCGCAGCCAAGGACACCTATCTTTTTCCTAAGGGACAACATGGCTACATTTATGGAAAAATGATACTTTTGACAAAGATACTTTTTCAAATGTGAAGGCTAAGAAGGGAATACCCCTTTAATTAAAATTTAATTGGTCAATGGTCCCAAGCAGACCCTTCTTCAGCTTAATTCTTATTTCTGACAGATAATCATGTCTTATCTCTATATTTGAGTAAGGGCAAGTGTACCCTAAAGTCCCGGCAGTTTGTGGGTCTAATGACTCATATTAAGAGCATCATGTAGATTTATCATGTTGGGTCATTAGACTAGGTCAGTAGGACCTGTGCCTATTATACTGGGAACACAAATCAGGTTCGGCAGTCAAATGAAGCTATGTGACCCGTAACAATAGAAACAGAAACAATAGAAAAACAGCTTGACTGCACGCACCTGTAGATGCTGAGAGTTATCCGGCATAATATCTTCTCTCCGGCGGGGATCATCTGGGTTCTTTTTCTTCTCCATTTGTTGATTGTGCTTCAGATTGGCAGATTTCTTGTTCTGATCTTTCATGATCCTAAGATTTAAAGGCAAAAAAGTTCAAGTACACTTAAGCATGTACAACAATCTAACTTCAAAGGTGCATTATATGAAAATAGTATTATATCAAATACTTTTATTGTCCAATTTCCTCCTTTTCTGCTGGAGAGCTAATTTGCATACTTATTTCCCAAGGGGCATTATTCATGAGATTCTGTACCTCAGCAGGATATCTTCGTAAACAATCAAAATAACTTCAATAACTGTATCAAAGGCATCTTATCAAACCAACAAGTACTCTGCCCTGCCAAGAACCCCACAGACGGGTGGATAACAACATTTCTAACTTTATATGCAAATAAACGCTCCTGTCTGAAGAAGGGGCCACGCCCGAAACATCACATGATGTGCTTGATGCTGTCCTCATGGCGATCTAAGCCACATCCCCGGAGTTCACACTGGAGTAGATGGACTATAGAGAATACTACACATGGGTGATTATATTTGATTAAAACATTTGTCATATTTTGCATATCATTGATAAAGAGAAACCATTGTGGAGCGTTTATTTGCATATGAAGTTGGATTCAGGATGTGGAGACCCAAGAACACGCTCAGGGGATTGCCAATAATATATCCTATTGATGCTACTATTGGATAACATTTCTAAACACGTTTTTAATGTTCTTTGATTGGAAATTACTCAGCAGCCTTCTTCATTTTAGAGTAGAGCTAATTTGCATACGTTTCCCATGGAGCTCCTCCTGTAAGACTCCAAACTTCAACTGGAGCTCTTCAATGAGACTCCAGAAATAGCTAAACAAAAACCTACAAAGCTTTCATCTTGTACAGTGTAGGACTTTGGGCCCACCGGATTAAGTTACTCTTGGGACTCACCCTTTCTCATCCTCAAGGAAATAAACCATACTAGCCACCAAATTAGGCTTTCTTATGGTGTCAACGGCGTCCAGTAAAGGTTACAGCTTGGGCCCACCAAAGGACCTTCGGGTAATTCGGTGGCCATGTCTGACACTGATATAGTATTATGGAGAAAATTTCGACACAAAATATAAATTCAGTGTCTTACTGGCATCAATGTTCCAAAAATGTCCTTCTGAAACTCTTTCAGGATAATCACAACTTGTCTTTCAGTAAATGTTCAGAAGTCATAATCTCATTTATTAAAGTAAAGAGAATTTGTCGCCACTTAGGTATTAACGTTTTAAATAGCTTTTAGCAATCTCGGACCCTTGTCCTGTTGACTTTGGAGAGGATGCCCATATTATGCAATTAGCATGCTAACCGTCTGCCAGCAAGCTAAACAAAGCAGCCAGCGAGATAATATGTCCCCCTGTTCTCTGTCACCGAGAAGCGTTGACGTGCAGTAGTAGACTGGTGCGGAAGAGGCAGAGAGAAGCTTGGTGTGCATTTAGCATCTATTACGAAAGGTTAATTATATTTCATTGTTCTTTATTTCAGGAGAATAACTAATCCAAAAAAATACATATAAATATATAGAGTTTTGAAATCAAAGTGTTAAAGCACACTACACCACTACAAAGTGGTCTATAATATAAAAAGCATGGGATTTTTCAACAGTTTCAATAAGTGGATAGTTTTGTGTAATGTCAAAAATGGTGGAAATGTAAAGGTTTCCATGTTCATGCCTTGTGTCTTTCAGCCTGAGGAGCTTCCTACTCTACGCAATGAACTTTTCCATTGCCCCTCCCTTCTGCTCTGAGTGACTGCTGTTAGTATCCAACCAAAATCCTAATACAGCTCATACCCAAAGAGGAGGGGCTGCGGAGCAACACAGTGCAGAGAGCTCTGCAAGCTGGAAGACCTGCCAAGGGCCCTTACGAGTATTGTACTGTATTATATCTACATTTTCATAGTCCTGTCACTACTAACAAGATACAACTATATATGGCTATACAGCTCTCCGGAGCTACTACCTAACACTGGCTGCAGACAGAAGTTCTTGCTTCCCTTTATATCAGTGCTGCACAACACACAGCCTGCAGAACCTCAGGCTGCGGCCTGCACACTGTGCACACTGAAGTCAATATGTACTGCCCTCGATGATGCAAGAGTCTGGGCCGCGGTGAGCACGTAAGACAAGGGCTCACTGTTCTGGGTATCTCATACTCTGCTCTGGCATCTGATACTGGCTGTATGTGCCAGTGTGAGAACCCTGGGCATTGCAGCGGCCATAGCAAGAGGGGTCCCAAGCGCTGAGTACATGTCAACTCCTCTGTACTCTCGGCACCACTTGGCTCACATCCTGCTCCAATAAGAACAGTAGCCTGGACAGGTGCTTTTCTTTTCTCTGGGGGGTCTCCACTATTATACATCATCTCTGAGGGTCCCCATGTGCTCCGGTGTTCCCCAGTATTATAGGCCTGATCTGGGGGTTTCCAGTATTATGTGCCTGCTCTGGGTGGTCTCCAATATTAAAGGTTTGCTCTTCAGTACTACAGGCTGCTATGGGGGACTTCATGTATTTTAGGTCTGCATTGGGTCCTCCAGAATTATATGTTTGCTCTGAGGTTCCGCATATTATATGTTTGCTCTGAGGTTCCCCATATTGTATATGTGTGTCTGCGGTATTTTAGGTCTGCTCTATGGGTTTCCAGTATTATGAGTCTACACTTGGGATCTCCAGTATTATAGTCTGCTCCGGGGATCTCCTGTATTATAGTCTGCTCTGGGTGGTGTCCAGTATTATAAGTCTGTTTTGGGGGGCCAAAGGTTGCCCAATTATTGTAAAAAGAAGAGGGCACAACAAACTGGTACTCAATTCTCTCATAGGACAAAGTGTAAAGAAGTAACAAATAGTTTTTGTGCCTCACAGAATGTATATTTTTCTCAAAGATAACTAGAATTTTCTAACTAACGCTTTTTAAAGATGAGATGAGAAGAGTTGTACACTCGGCATAACTTCTATAGAATATGCACTGAAATTACACTTCTGATAAGGTACGAACACATCGAAGCAAAGTGTTTCATACAAAACACAGAAATTTTCGGGCCTAAATGTATGCCATTATATATCCTATCTCATCACAAACCTCACATACAAGCTGTGGGTGAAAATGGCCATTCTTCCAAACCTTTAAGAACGAGGAAGCCGAATGTATACATTCTATTGAAATGAAAATATACATGTGGTTTTAAATAGAAAAGCAGCCCGATAGAGCCACAGTCTCCATCAGCTACAGACCTACTCTCCTTATAGGGAGGGTTTTGTGATAGAAGCAGAAAATCATTGGATCTGGAGAGTCTCCATATTGTCCTAGGACGTAAGCATAACTAGTAGAACTACGATAGCGATCCGAAATATCTCGCTCTCATAAGAAAACTCAGTACCACCCACTTGTCTATTTCATGAGACTCCTTTTTGTTTGCTCTGAAGACGGGTCATAATGAAAGCAACAAAGATGAAAGCAACTTCTTTGGTAACTATACTATCACAAAGGGCCATGATATTGATGTGGACATACTGTACTACAAATACCAGATATGATGTGGTTGTATACAGACTAATCAGCCATGTTGTTTTGGACATCCTGTGATAGCAAGACCAGGTATGACGTTGTCCTTAAAATACTAAAAATGACCAAAAATATTTTTGTTGGGGACATACTAACAAGGAAAACCATGGTATTGTTTGGACGTGCTGTACCACCAGCAACAGGTATGATGCCGTTATAGACATATTAAGAAGTTCGGCCATAATGCTGGTATGGACATACTAAATAGATGAGCCATGAAGTTGTTGTAGACAAAAAAAAATAGCTATGCACTTGTTCTAGTCATACAACAAACTGAGCCAAATGCTCTTGAGGTCCTCCTAAAAATACTTGCCATGATCTTCCCCTAGATATTAACAATATGAGCCATGGCGTTGTAGTGATCAAATAGATTGGCTTTGCAAATGTTGTGGACATTCCTGGACTTGTAAGCTACCCTCAATGTCCTATCCTTCTGTCTACTTCATCTTACTACCTCTGCCTCATCCTAAACTATGCCACTACTTCTCTGAGTCAGATTACCCTGGTGATTCACTCCAGAACCTTGGGGGTTCCAGAGTGAAGAATGTATAATCCTTTATAGGATCCACTTCTATGCCCAATAACCACAACAAGGAGATCTTGCCTTCAAGAATATATTATTCTATTTGAAATTTTAAAATATAAAAAGAATGAAATATTTTTTCTTCAATAACACAAGTTACTTTAGAAAAAATTTTCAGAACGAATTGTGACCAAATGGGCCAGATTTCCCAGAACTCAAATATAAATTACCTCTTTTCCATATATAGTAAGGTCCAACTTCAGTAAAAGAAAGGGGGTTCAAAATGGGAAGCAACTGATACAAAGTGCTGCTGTTCCTGAGTGGGTAATTTTGTACTGGCAGGTGGATCTAAAGAAATGCCAGGATCTTCCAATCATATGCTTAAGTACTGATTTAAAGGAAATCTAAATCAGTTGTACTGATGGTAGACAAGTCCTACTAACCAGTTCCTGAGGAACTATTCTTCTCAGGACTTCATTAATTATAACTCTATACACCGTTATTATGCTAATCAGTCTGGGGCAGCCCACCTATGTCACCGGAGCGCCTTAGGAGCACCCTGTCTTATCATTTATTGACTTCCCCGTTACTCCTTATTAGTCCCACCTGTATATACCAGCTGATGTCAGGGACCAGGCAGGACTTGTAGAGTTATTATGAATAAATTATAAGACAAGGTGCTCTGATGCACTCCAGACTGATTAGCATAATTGGATTCATATTTAATAATTTTATAACTCGCTATAATAAAAGAAGTCCTGAGAAGATTAGTTCCTCAGGAACTGGTTAGTAGGACTAGTCTAGTGCGACAAGAAGAAAAAGCGGCACTCACCATTGCTGTGAAAAGGTACTGTGTGTATTATCTCTTTTACTATGATATCACTGTTTGTATTATCCCTGTACTGTGACATCACTGTGTATTATCTCTGTACTGTGACATCACTGTGTGTATTATCCCTGTACTGTGACATCACTATGTGTATTATCCCTGTACTGTGACATTACTGTGTGTATTATCTCTTTTACTATGATATCACTGTTTGTATTATCTCTGTACTGTGACATCACTGTGTGTATTATCCCGGTACTGTGACATCACTTTGTGTAGTATTATGCCCTGTGACATCACTTGTGTGTATTATCTCTTGTACTGTGCATCCAATGTGTGTATTATCCCCCTGTAAGGTGATATCACTTGTGTATATCTATGCACGTGACTTCCCTGGTGATGATATCGGTACTGTGACATCACTGTGTGTCTTATCCCTGTACTGTGCCATCCACGTGTGATTATCACTGTATGTGAATCACTGTGTGTATTATCCTGTGTACTGTCCACATCAGTGTGTTATTATCCTCTACTGTGACATCACATGGGTGTAGTCCTGTATGGGACATCAGTGTGTGTATTATCATGTACCTGTGACAGCACTGTGGTTATTACTCGTACGGTGACATCACTCTGTGGTATTATCCCTGCACTGTGACATTTCACGGTGGTATATCTCTTACTCTGTGACATCACTGTGTGTATTATCATGTTACTGTGACATCACTGGTGTGTTTTAGTCGTGACCTGTCCACCTGCTGTGAATCACTGTGATGTATATCCATGTATGTGACATCACATGTGGTATTATCTCTGTACTGTGGAATCACTGTGTGTAGTATCTCTTGTCTGTGACATCACTGTGGTCTTTGTAGGATCCCCTTGTAATGTGACATCACGTGTGTATTATCTCTGTACATCACTGTGTTTACCTGATGTGACATCACGTGTATGTATATCCCTGGACGAACATCCTGTGTGTATTATCTCTGTAATGTGACATCACTGTGTGGTATTATCCTTTATGTGACAACTGTGTGTATTATCCCTGTTACTGTTACCCTGTGTACTGTAGTGACATCATGTGTGTATTATCCTGTACTGTGACATCACTGTGTGTATTATCCTGTACTGTGACATCACTGTGTGTATATCCTGTACTGTGACATCACTGTGTGTACTATCCGGACTTGACATCACTGTGT
>WNYA01001614.1:0-23472 GCA_019512145.1 Engystomops pustulosus
TGCCCTGACCTCAGCTTGTCCTGACCTATGAAGTGATTTTTGACACTACTAGTGCTGCCTGCCCTGACCTCAGCTTGTCCTGACCTATGAAGTGTTATATGACACTACTAGTCACCAGGACAATGGGGCAGCACCCACAATCAGGGGCAGCTGCGAGGTCCATACAATTACAAGTCCTGCCTGGTAATGTAATCTACAATAGTAAAAATTAACGTAGTAACTAATTAATAGGAATTAATAGAGCGTATTAGGAGTGATGACAATTGCTGTGCAAGAAGAGAGATGCAGTTGTAAAGCAAATGAGCGACACACTTCAGAGATGATAATGTCCACTTCCTGTAGTATATGGATATTACATAATATTTCTGCAAGCCATTGAATCTGTGTTTGTGAACCTTGATAGAGACATTAGCCCCCCCCCCCTCACCTGATGATCAGAGGAGGCATTTACCGCACAGGTAGGTGGGCACCAGGCGTTTTGCCCCCGACCAGGATGGGCCTGTATTGATGCGGCTGCTGATCCTGCGCAGCCAGGACTGAGCTGAAGGTCATGCAGAGGATTTGGAGATTTGTGTTCCTTCACCTAACAGGACCATTTGTCTAGTGGTGGAAAGTTGCAGCGGCAGGGGCTTCATTTATCAAAGGCGGACGCTGACCTGGATATGTATTAATGGAGCAGAATCCATATGGTGCCCAAACAGCATATGAGTTTAGAAATACAGTAACACACTTACTACCGCGACTAATGGTCAGTGACGGGTACATACACCTCCAAGCAGACCCCAAACCAAAAAATCATATCGACCCCCAGATTCCCAAAAAACTATTAACCACAAAACCCGCATAATGAAAAACACAGACCCAGAAACACAAATGACACAGACCCTCAGACCAAAAATCAAACAGACCCCAGACCGATAATAAAACAAACCCAAACCAACTAAAACATAGGACCCAAATCATGTAAAAATAATACCAGACCCCAAGACCAAAAAAAACCACAGACCCCAAACCTAATAATAATACAGAACCAGAACAAATGACAACACAGGACCCAAACCTAATAATAATACAGAACCCAGACCTAATAATAACACAGACCCCAGACCTAATAATAATAACAGAGCCCAAACCTAATAATAATACAGAACCCAGACCTAATAATAATAACAGACCCCAAACCTAATAATAATACAGAACCCAGACCAAATAATAACACAGACCCCAGACCTAATAATAATACAGAACCCAGAACTCTAATAATAATAATAACACAGACCCTCAGACCTAATCATAATAAACAGACCCCAAACCTAATAATAATACAGAACCCAGACCACAATAATAACACAGAACCCAGACCCTAATAATAATAACACAACAGACCCACAGACTAATACTAATAACAGCCCCAAACCTAATAATAATACAGACCCAGACCCAAAAAAAATACAGGACCAGACCTAAATAATAACACAGAACCAGACCTCATAATAATAACAGACCCCAAACCTAATAAATACGAAACCCAGACCAAAGAATAACACAGACCCCAGAGCCCCTAATAATATAACACACAGACCGCGACCAAATAATTAAATACACAGGGACCCCCAGATCAATATAACACAGACCCAGACCCAAAATAATAACACAGACCCCCAGACCAAATAAGAATACAGAACCAGACACCAATGACAAAACACAGGCCCAGACCAATAATAACACAGGACCCAGACCAAATAATAACACAGACCCCCGACAATAATAACACAGACCCAAAACCTACGTATAAACACAAGACCCCAGACCAAATTAATAACGAGACGCCCAAACCAATTAATAACACCGATCCCAAACCTACTAATTTACAGACCCCCAGACAAATACGGTAAGAAACAAGACCCCCGACCAAAATAATAAACACAACACCAGACCAAATAAGAAAAAGGACCCAGACCAAATAAACAAAGACCCCAAGACCAAATAAAACACAGACCCAAACCTAATAATAATACAGACCCCAGAACAAATAATAACACAGACCCCAGACCAAATAATAACACAGACCCAGACCAAATAATAACACAGCCCCAGACCAAATAATAACACAGACCCCAGACCAAATAATAACACAGACCCCAGACCAAATAATAACACAGACCCCAGGACCAAATAATAACACAGACCCCAGACCAAATCATAAACATAGGACCGACCAAATAATAACACAGACCCCAGACAAATAATAACACAGACCCCAGACCAAATAATAACACAGATCCAAACCTAATAATAATACAGACCCCAGACCAAATAATAACACAGACCCCAGAACAATAATAACACAGACCCAGAACCAAATATAAAACAGACCCAGAACATAATTAAACACAGACCCCCAGAACAAAATAAATAACACAGACCCCAGACCAAAAGAACAACACAGACCCACAGCCAAATAATAACAAGGACCCCAGACCCCAAATAATAACACAGACCCCAGAAAACAATAAAAACTAGAGACCCCAGAACCAAATGTAATAACCAGACCCCAGACCAAATAACCAAACACAGACCCCCAGGACCAAATATAACCAGACCCCGACCAAATAACAACACAGCCACAGAAAATGACCACCACAGGACCCCAGACCAAATGACAACACAGGTCCCAGACCAAATAATAACACAGACCCCAGAACAAATAATAACACAGACCCCAGAACAAATAATACACAGACCCCAGACCAAATAAACAAAACAGAACCCCAGACCAAATAATAACACAAACCCCAGACCAAAATAATAACAGACCCCAGACCAAATAAATAAACAGCCCCAGACCAAATAAACAACACAGACCCAAGACCAAAATGACAACACAGACCCCAGACCCAAATGACAAACAGACCCCGACCAAAAATAAACACAGGACCCCAGAAACAAATAATACACAGACCCCAGAACAAATAATAACACAGACCCCAGACCAAATAATAACACAGACCCCAGACCAAAATAATAACACAAACCCCAGAACAAATAATAACACAGACCCCAGAACATCAAGTAACACAAGACCCCAGCAAATTAACAACACAGACCCCAGACCAAATAATAACACAGACCCCAGACCAAATAACAACAGACTCCAGACCAAATGACAACACAGACCCCAGACCAAATGACAACACAGACCCCAGACCAAATGACAACACAGACCCCAGACCACAAAAATAACACAGATCCCCGATCACACAATATATAATAGACCTCACCCCAAAATTATAAATACTCACCAAAGAGCAGATTAAAATAAAACAGACAAACATAGACAAACTGCCCCCAGGGCAGTACAAGTCTGAGCTTCTGAGCTCCCCCTAGTGGTGCAAGCCGGCAGCATATAATTCTGTATAAATCCTGGGACTATACAGGGGATGTAACTAATGTTACTCTAATGGAAAGATATAGTAAAAAAATGAATCAGCACAAAATAGTGAAACCTAAAGATGAGCGAGTGTCAGACTTTACAACCGGAGATGAATGGAAGCAATAAATGCAGCACAACATTGCAGACAGCGAGATGTACCGACAACTGCCGGGATATCGGGTCCTAAATCCTTCACACAAAGCAGGAGAGACGAGGGCGACCCACGAGACGCGGAGGAAGAGGAGACATCGACTTATGGATTTTCTGTTTGTAGTTAGAACATCGTAAATAAAACGTCTGCGAGGAGGAAACACTGAGCCCCAGCATCAGGAGGGAACAGGAGAGACGCAACGTGGACTGTAACCTCCTAGGAAGAATCATAGAAAATACCAGGTTCTTCAGCCTCGAAAACCAAAAATGAGAGGTCCCAGACCCCCAATCATATTATCATAGACACCAGACCCCAAAATGAATAACAGACCCCAAACACAGCATCACACTCCAGATCAGACCCAAGACCTCAGACCTTATATCAGACCCAAGACCATATATGAGTTAATATCAAGACCCAGACCTAGAACTTATATCAGACCCCGGACATTGTATAGTCATATCAGCCCCTAAACACAGCATCACACTCCCGATCGACTAAGACCTCAGACCTTATATCAGACCAAGACCATTTATAGTAATTATCAGACCCCAGCCCATTAGACCTTATTATCAGACCCCAGACCATTGTGATAGTCTATCAGACCCCACAACACAGGCATACATCCAGATCAGAACCAAGACCTCAGACCTTATATCAGGACCAAGACCATATATAGGAATACAGAACCCCAGACCTTAGACCCTATATAAGGCCCCAGTACAGTATAGCTCAGATCAGACCCCAAACAAGCATCACACTCCAGATCAGGACCCAAGACCTCAGACCTTATATCAGGACCCAAAAGACCATATATAGTAATACCAGACCCCCAGGACTTAGACACTTATATCGACCCCCATCCAAGACCATGTATCGTCATATCGACCCCAAAACAGCATCACAATCCAGAACAGAACAAGAACCTAGAGCCTTATATCAGACCCCAAGACCATTTATAGTTAATATCAGACCCAGACCTTAGACCTTAATCAGACCCCAGACCAGGATAGTCATATCAGGGACCCCAACACAGGCATCCACACTCCAGATCAGACCAAGACCTCAGACCTTATTTATACAGACCCAAGACCATTTATAGTAATATCAGGAACCCATGACCTTATATCAGAACCAAGACCATGTATAGTCATATTCAGGACCCAAACACAGCATCACACTCCAGACAGACCCCAGACCTCCGACCTGATATCAGACCCAAGACCATATATAAGTAATATAGGACCCCAGACATAGATCTTATATCAGACCCAGACCATGTATAGTCATAGCAGGACCCCAAACACAGCATAACACTCCAGATCAGACCAAAGACCTCAGACCTTATATCAGACCCAAAAAGACCAATTAGATAGGAATATCAGACCCAGACCTTAGACATATATCAGACCCCAGACCCGGTATGAGTCAATCAGAACACAAACACAGCATTCACAATCCAGATCAGCCCAAGACCCTCACGACCTTAATCAGACCCAAGACCATATATAGTTAATATCAGACCCCAGAACTTAGACCTTATATCAGACCCAAGACCCATGTATAGTCATATCAGAACCAAAACACGCATCACACTCCAGATCAGAACCAAGACCTAAGACCTTATATCGGGACCCAAAGACCATATATAGTAAATCTGACCCCAGACTTAGGACCTTAAATCAGACCCAGACCATTGTATAGGTCATATCAGAACCTCAAACACAGCATACCATCCAGACTCAGACCCAAGACCTCAGACCTTATATCGGACCCACGACCATATTTATAGTAATATCGACCCAGACTAGGACCTTAGATCAGGACACCCGACAATTGTATAGTCATATCAGACCCCAAACACAGCATCACACTCCAGATCAGACCCAAGACCTCAGACCTTATATCAGACCCAAGACCATTTATAGTAATATCAGACCCCAGACCTTATATCAGACCCCAGACCATGTATAGTAATATCAGACCCCAAACACAGCATCACACTCCAGATCAGACCTCAGACCTTATATCAGACCCAACCCAAGGACCATATCTAGTATATCAGCCCAGACTTTAGACCTTATATCAGACCCCCAGACCATGTATAGTCATATAAGACCCCAAAAACACAGCATCACACTCCAGATCGAACCCAAGACCTAGACCTTATACAGACCCAAGACCAGTTATAGTAATATCAGACCCGGACCTTAGACCTATATCAGACCCCCAGACCATGTATAGTCATTATCCGGACCCAAACACAGCATCACACTCCAGATCAGACCCAAAGACCCTCAGACCTTATACAGAACAAAAGACCATATTTATAGTTAATTATCAGACCCCAGACCTTAGGACCTTTATCAGACCCCAGACCATGTATAGTCATATCAGACCCCAAACACCGCATTCACACTTCCAGATCAGACCCAAGACCTCAGACCTTATATCGGACCCAAGACCATATATAGTAATATCAGACCCCATACCTTAGACCTTATATCAGACCCCCAGCACATGTATAGGTCATATCAGACCCCAAACACAGATCACACTCCAGATCAGACCCAAGACCTCAGACCTTATATCAGACCACAAGACCATTTATAGTAATATCAGCCCCAGACCTTAGACTTATATCAGGACCCCAGACCATGATTAGATCAATCAGACCCCAACACAGATCACACTCCAGATCAGACCCAAGACCTCAGACTCTTTATCAGACCCAAGACAATATATAGTATATCAGACCCCAGACCGAGACCTTTATCAGACCCCAGACCATGTATAGTCATATCAGACCCCAAACACAGCATCACACTCCAGATCAGACCAAGACCTCAGAACTTAACAGACCCAAGACCATTTATAGTATATCAGACCCCAGACCTTAAGACCTTATATCAGGGACCCCAGACCATGTATAGTCATATCAGACCCCAAACCACAGCATCACACTCCAGATCAGACCCAAGACCTCAGACCTTATATAAGACCCAAGACCCTTTATAGTAATATCAGACCCCAGACCTTAGACCTTATATCAGACCCCAGACCATGTATAGTCATCTAGACCCCAAACACAGCATCACACTCCAGATCAGACCCAAGACCTCAGACCTTATATCAGACCCAAGACCATTTATAGTAATATCAGACCCCAGACCTTATATCAGACCCCAGACCATGTATAGTCATATCAGACCCCAAACACAGCATCACACTCCAGATCAGACCCAAGACCTCAGACCTTATATCAGACCCAGACCATATTAAGTAATATCAGACCCCAGACCTTAGACCTTATATCAGACCCCAGACCATGTATATGTCATATAGACCCCAAAACACAGAGCACACTCCAGATCAGAACCAAGACCTCAGAACTTATATCAGACCAAGACATATATAGAATATCAGACCCCAAGACCTAGATCTCTTATTAATCAGACCCCAGACCAGGTATAGTAATATCAGACCCCAACCACAGCATACACTCCAGATAAGACCCAAGACCGCAGACCTATATCAGACCAAGACATAATATGTATATCAGACCCAGACCTTAGACCTTATACAGACCCCACAGACCATGTATAGTCATATCAGACCCCAAACACAGCATCACACTCCAGATCAGACCCAAGACCTCAGACCTTATATCAGACCCAAGACCATATATAGTAATATCAGACCCCAGACCTTAGACCTTATATCAGACCCCAGACCATGTATAGTCATATCAGAACCCAAACACAGCATCACACTCCAGATCAGACCCAAGACCTCAGACCTTATATCGGACCCAAGACCATATTATGGTCATATAGGACCCCAGAACCTTAGACCTGATATCAGACCCCAGACCATGTATAGCATATCGAACCCAAACACAGATCACACTCCAGATCAGACACAGACCTCAGACTTATAATCAGACCCAAGACCATTTATAGTAAATCAGACCCAGACCTTAGAAACTATAGCAGACCCCAGGACAGTATAGTCATATCAGCCCCAAACACACGAATCACAATCCAGAGCAGACCAAAGCCTCAGACCTTATATAAGACCAAGACCATTTATAGTAATATCAGACCCCAGACCTTAGAACCTTAATCAGACCCCCCGACCATGTTAGTCATATCAGACCCAAACACAGGCATCACACTCCAGATCCAACCCAAGACCTCAGACTCTTATATCCGAACCAAAACATTATAGTATTCAGACCCAAGACCTTAGACCTTATATCAGACACCAGATCATGTATGAGTCATATCGGACCCCAAACACAGCATCACCACTCCAGATCAGACCAAGACCTCAGACCTTATATCAGGAACCCAAGGACAATTTATCGTAATATCAGGACCCCAGCCCTTAGAATTATATCAGACCCCAGGCCCATGGTATAGTTCATATTCAGGACCCCCAAAACAGGTCCCACTCCCAGATCAGACCCAAGAACTCAGACCTTATATCAGACCCAAGACCATTTATAGTATATCAGACCCCCGAACTTAGCCCTTCGTTCAGGACCCAGACCATGTTAGAAAAACTATATCGACCCCAAAAACCACGCATCAACTCACGATCAAATACCCAGACCTCGCACTTATATCAGACCCAAGACCATTTATAGTAATATCAGCCCAACCTTAGACCTTTAATCAGAAACCAGATCATGTAAGTCATATGCAGACCCAAACACAGGAATCACACTCCAGATAAGACCCAAGACCTCAGAACCTATATAATCAGACCCAAGGACCATCTATAGTAATATCAGGACCCCAGACCGTAGGACTTATATCAGACCCCAGACCCGGGCTAGTCATATCAGACCCCAAACACAGCATCACACTCCAGATAGACCAAAGACCTCAGACCTTATATCAGAACCAAGACCATATTAAGTAATATCAGGACCCCAGACCTCTAGCCCTTATATCAGACCCAGACCATGTCTAGTCATATCAGACCCCCCAAAAACCGCATCAACTCCAGAAGACCAAGACCTCAGACCTTATATCAGACCCAAGACCATTTATAGTCATATCAGACCCCAGACCAGACCCTTATATTAAAACTAAGACCCGAAGGAACATTTATTAATTTAAGAACCAAAATCAGACCTCAAAAAATTAATCTCAGACCAGAACATTATATTAATATTAGACACCAAAACATGGACAAGACCATATAATAATATCAGACCCCAGACCAAACATCTATATTAACATCAAACCCCTGACCAGACTCCTATATTAATACCCATAACTAACATCATTAATCCTAGACATAGGGGCCTGCAGTCTGTATGGTCATAGGATCCCTTTAATCAGGAGCAAGTAGCGAGTATGTAATGGACCTATCAGTAGTGAGGTATGAGGTACACTGTAGCTCAGGCACCTCAACCTGTGTATGCATTGCCACACCCCGAAATGTCACTCAATGGAGTAGGCTTGCATGTTGGTTTCAGCCTGCAGACCCTGGGAGTTCACACTGGACTATAAGGACAATGGGGGACTGTGCTTGATGAAACTATTCTCTGTCTCGATATAAAGATATAAAAAAAGCAATGGATTTAATAGGTCCGTGTGCGGAGCGTTCATTTTTATATACGGAGTTGCTAGTGCTGCCTGCCCTGACCTCAGCTTGTCCTGACCTATAAAGTGATTTGTGACACTGCTAGTGCTGCCTGCCCTGACCTCAGCTTGTCCTGACCTATAAAGTGATTTGTGACACTACTAGTGCTGCCTGCCCTGACCTCAGCTTGTCCTGACCTATAAAGTGATTTGTGACACTAGTAGTGCTGCCTGCCCTGACCTCAGCTTGTCCTGTCCTATGAAGTGTTATATGATACTGCTAGTGCTGCCTGTCCTGACCCCAGCTTGTCCTGTCCTATGAACTGATTCGAGACACTGCTAGTGCTTCCTGTCCTGACCTCAGCTTGTCCTGTCCTATGAACTGATTCGTGACACTGCTAGTGCTTCCTGTCCTGACCCCAGCTTGTCCTGTCCTATGAACTGATTCATGACACTGCTAGTGCTTCCTGTCCTGACCTCAGCTTGTCCTGACCTATGAAGTGTTATATGACACTACTAGTGCTGCCTGCCCTGACCTCAGCTTGTCCTGACCTATGTGGTTAACCACGCGATTGGATTTTTTTGGCGCAATCCGCTGGCGCAAAATTGCATCGGCAACAGACACTGTCAGGGTGGGGTCGATCACTGCACAAGGGTGGACCTCACTGTGATATTATTTCTGTCCGGTGGACCTCAACTTACTGCGTGTATTCTCCCTGTACTGGGACATCACTGTGTATTATATTTCTGTCCTGTACTCACTGTGTGTATTATCCCTGTAACTGTGACATTCACTGTGTATGATGTTCTGTTTTCTGTCCTGTGACATCACTGTGTGTATTATCCCTGGACTGTGACATCACTGTGGTTATTAATCTTCTGTACTGTGACAATCATCTATTATGTATTATCCCTGTACTGGGACATCACTGTGTGTATTTATCCCTGTACTAACTTGTTACATCACTGTGTGTATTATCCCTGTACTGTGACCTAACTGTGTATATTACCCTGGTACTGTGAACATCACTGTGGTGTATTAATCCCTGTACTGTACATCACACGGTGGGTGTGATCCCTGTACTTTGACATCACTGTTGTATTTAATCCCTGTATGTGACATCACTGTTGTTATTAATGTCTGCTACTTAGTGCCATCATCTGGTGCATTATTCTGTACTTTACCTCACCTGTGTGTATTATGTCTTGAGATCATAGGGTGACATCACTTTGTGTATTATCCCATTACTGGGACATCACTATGTTATTATCGTACTGGTTGGGACAGTCCCTGTGTGTGCTTTATCTCTGTTACGTTGGTGACATCACTGATGTGTATTTCGCCCTTACTGTGACATCACTTTGTGTATATCCCTGTACCTGTGACATCACTTTGGTGGTATTATCTCCTGTACTGTGACTCACTTTGTGTATGATCTCTGTACTGTTGACATATCACTTGTTGTATATCCCTGTACTGCTGACATCACTGTGTGTACTACCGCTGTACTTGTGACATCCTGTGTGCATTATCCCTGTACTTGTGACATCACTGTGTGTAATTATCTCTGACTGTGACACTCACTGTGTGTATTATCCCTGACTGCTGTGACATCACTGTGGTGTATAGCCCCTTTGGTTTTTACTGGTGACATCACTGTGTGTTTATCCCTGTACTGTGACATCTCTGTGTACTATTAATCCCGTACTGTGACAATCACTGTGTGTATTATCCCAGTACTGTGACCAATCACTATGTGTATTATTCCCTGTACGTTGTGACACTCACTGTGGGTAATTATCCCTGTCTGTAACTAACGGTGTGTGGTAGAGCTCTGTACTGTGACATGGCACTGTGTGTATTATCCCCCTTCTGTGACAATCAACTGTGTGTAATATCCGTTTACTGGTGACATCACGGTGTGTATTATCCTGGACTGTGATATAACTGTGTGTATTATATCTCGGCCTGGGACATTCACTGTGTTGTATCTATCCCTGTGCTGTGTTGACAATCCTGAGTGTCAAGGATCCCCTGTACGGTGACCATCACACGTGTGTGTTTTAAATAAATATCCCTGTAGCTGTGACATCGCTGTGTATGTAATCTCTCATGTACCTGTGACAATCCGTGTGTATTTCCTCTGTACTGTTGACATCACTGTGTGTATTAAATCCCTGTACTGTGACAGTCACTGTGTTGTTTATACCTGTACTGTGCCATCACCTGTGGTGTCTTTCCCTGTACTGTGACTACTCCTGTGTATATCATCCCTGTACTGTGCTCACTGTGTGGTTTATGCCCAGTAACTGTGTCATCACTATGTGTATAAAATCCTGTATCGTGTATACATCACTGTGTGTATTGTATCCCTGTTACTGTGACATCATGTGTGTGTTATCTCTGTACTGTTACATCACGTGGTGTATAGTCC
Source organism: Engystomops pustulosus (assembly GCA_019512145.1). Classification (NCBI taxonomy): domain Eukaryota; kingdom Metazoa; phylum Chordata; class Amphibia; order Anura; family Leptodactylidae; genus Engystomops; species Engystomops pustulosus. Next base: position 11,617 of record WNYA01001614.1, read on the forward strand.
TCTTACTGTGACATCACTGTGTGTAATATCCCGGGTACTCTGTGACATCACGGTGTGTATTATCCTGTACTAGTGATATAACTTGTGTGTATATCTCTGTACTGGGACATCCTTGTGTATCATCCCGAACGTGACATCAACTGAGTGTATGCATCCCCTGTATGTGACATCATGTGTGTTTTATCCCTGTACTGTGACATCGCTGTGTGTTAATAGCCATGTCCTGTGACATCACTGTGGTATTAAATCCCCTGTCTGTGACCATCACTGTGTGTAATTATCCCTGTACTGTTACATCCCTGTGTGTATTCTCCCTGTACGTGGACCCATCACTGTAGGTATTCACTCAATCAACCTGTAACTGTTAACCAAGTCCCTTGTTGTTTATTATATCTTTTACTCCGGGACATCACTGTGTGTATTATCTCTTACGTGACAATCACTTCTGGTGTATATCTCTGTCTTGTGACATCACTGTGTGCATTACCGTAATTGTGGACTCAACTGTGTGTATTTATCCCTGTACTGTGCCACAATCCTAGCCACTGTGGGTTATTATCCCTGTAACTGTGACATCACTGGTTATTAAATCCACTGTATGTTGACATCACTGTGTGTATTATATCCCTGTGAACTGTGGAATCACTGTGTTGATTACACCTGTACTGGCTGTGACATCACTTGTTTGTATTATTTATTCCTGTCTGTGACATCACTGTGTGTATTAAATCCCTGTAAACTGTGACATCACGTGGTATTATCTTTACTGTGACATCACGTTAGTTATTACCCTGTAACTGTTACAGAAATCACTGTGTGTATTATCCCCTGAACTACTGTGACATCACTGTGTGTATACTCTCTGTACTGTGAACATTACTGTGGTATTTCCCCTGTACGTGTGACAATCCACACTGTGTGTAATTATCCCTGTATACTGTGACATCATGTGTGTATTATCGCTGTCTGTGACATATCCCTGTTGTTTATCCCTGTACCCTTAACTTTTCTCAATGACTGTAGAGCCCGCTCTTACAGGTAAATGTGACATGGAGCTGCATGTTCTGTATTACTGGGCCAAACTTTGTGTTAAGCTTTTATAAACTCCCACAGGAAGTCAATTAAAGTTTTTCCCCCTCCGCTCGTACCTCCCCTTCCCATAATAAATCTCGCAGTTGTTTATGGAAGCGGCGTCATTTCCTCCCCGGAGTTTGGGGGGTTCTCTCTGACGTGGATGAGGAATGTTCCTAATACTGTCCGGATACAGACGTGAGCCGCAGACAGCCCGGAATCCTCCGCTGGATGCGGCACATTACGGAGCAGGCCTCTGCCAGAATACTTCACATCATTGGTGTGAAAAATATCTCTCTCGCCGCTGTCTTTATTTTCTCTTCAATTTAATTACAAAGCGTTTGCGGAGGCCGCACCAAGAAAACATTCCGTGCAAACGATGGAGCGTAATCATCCGATGGAGAAGATCCTGGACAACCCGCTAGGCATCGATTACAGGGGCCGGTGATGACGTCTAACTGTAAGAATCGAGGGAGCAAAACTGTCAGGAAATCTTCATCGCTGCTTTGTGATGCAGGGAGGGGCTCCATTAGTCTCGTCGCTTCTAGTCCTTCTCCTCCCCCTTTCCTTTTTCCCCTTTCTTTCTCCCCCCGACCCCCCTTCTTTCCCTTTCCCCCTCCCCTCTCCACGTGATGGGGGAATCAGTCCGGGAAGATCAACCTGAAAAAGCAAATAAGAAGCCAATCTGAAAATACTAGACAACCTATTCTTTACTGTTAGATCCCTTTCATTTCTTTATCTATCTGTCTCTTAGTAAATGCAATGAAATGCTTCATGCCCAGCATCACATGGTCACTAGAACACCCCTATCTGCGCCTGCTGGATGGACATTAAAATCACATAAGCCTTGTTTTCTATTATCCCCTCTACAGGATGGCAAGCGAGTATCAGAGTCCGGGAGGCTGCACTGTCATCACTCTACATTGTAACTACGGACTGTGGCGGCAGGAACCCATGGATTGATCAGCTGCGTTTAAGTGTTTGTAAGGCGTGTTTAATGCTCATGCCACCTTTCCTTCGCCCCTCCGTTCGGTGCGACGAGTGTTGTGTTGTAAATTCCAGATTAAGGGACCAAATCCGACCAACCCAGCAGACACCACCGGTAACACCCACTGTCCATTGCTGTGCGCCGACCTGGACGCAGGTCGTTAAACCCAGAAATCCTGGGGTTTTTAACTTTCGCCACCGTTTGCGGGGCTCGTACTGCCCGGGCTCCATAGCTGTCGCGATTCCCTTCTCGTTGACTTCTCCTATTCTTGTCTCTTCTCTCTACGGTGGGCGGCGTGTACCGTCTGATCGTTCCTATTCCTGACATCGCTCCCGTGTGTCCAACCTTCCCCCTCCCAAGAATCCTTTGATTTCTTGATGTCACCCCATATATTAACATCATGGCTGCGTCCTTTTTACCACTCTATATTGTATGGACAATCAAGACACCTACCTAACTCCCACTTATCTGGCTATAGTACACTAGGTTGCGTTTGAATTAGTTTCTTTTCTAAACAAAATTTAAATAATACCTTCCCTAAGTACCTACCCTCCCCTCCCCCCCTTTCGTACTACCCCTTTCCTTCGCCTTATTCCCCCTCTTTCCTTTTTTCCCTAGACGTATGTTCATAAACGGCCCTGTCCGATAAGTGGGAGGGTATAGTGTGACCTGTCTACGTTGTTGTTTGAATCTGTGGCCGCCCCACATGGCAAGTGTACGCACAAGCTCGTCCCTCTCTTCGTCATCTAGTTTACATAAACTTCTCCTTCTCCTTTCCCCACGGTGCATTTCGCTCTAGTCCCCCTTGGTTGTTAATCCCCTCAACTTGTGCAGCACAGTGGCTGGATTGATTTCATTTCTGCGCAGCTTGGAGCTTTGAGGGGGCCCACAAAACTTTTGTGCCCATCCCTTTCCAGGGCGCCAACTTCCGTAGTGGGGGCCCTGGATATAATATACTAAACATACCTGTGTCAGGAAAGTGCAAAACCAATTTTGTTAAAGGGGGTTGACAACTTTTCATAATCTCTTCCCTTTATACAAGTCCCTCACTGCGTGTGTAACATCGTAGCAGGTGTTTTTGAGCCCCATTTGAGCAGTTTCAGCCCTCTCTCCCCCTGCCGTTCCGGTCTCCCTTGAGTTCCCCCTTGCTTATACTTCTCTCTTTCGCTAGTATACCCTAGCCTTGCTGCCCTCATGTATTTTATAGCACATCTTCTCTTTCACCCTTCGGCTATTTGGCTTGTCACGGTCTCGGTCCATTTCCTGTGTCTCAGTCTTCTCCTCCACTCTACTAATCCTTCACGAACAGAGACAGGAAGAGTCGTATGGATCGAACGGCAGAGGATGAGTCATAAGTCTCCTGCTTCACCCGCTCCCTCCGATTCAGCAGATTTGAGCTTCTTATGTTCACTGTCTCATAACTACAGGTGCAGTACTGGCTAACACAACTACACCCCACAAAAGTCTTTAGTCTCAACTTCAGGAAGATGAGGAGCAGGCTGGCGGAATCCATCGGGGAGGAACTCAGAGATGTATCCACACAGGCAGTAAGGCACATGGGCAACGCATGTCAAGATTGCCAACCCCGTTACAGGGGTTAATACCTGTTATTTGAACCTTATGGGGGTAAACATAATTCTGTATTTTTTATGCTTTTTTCCATTTGTCCGTCATAAGTACAATGACCCAATCTGGTGTTGACTTCCAAAGCGAAAGATCCACCGAAGAATAATCAGTTTTAGTGATATGGACAACCCAACAACAATGCCTAAAGTTTTCCCAACTCTTGCTCCCGATTTGGTAACAAGCCCGCCACCCATTATTTGGGACCAGAAATTCCCTGCCCGACCCTAAGTGTCTCATTACCGTAAGATCCGATGTTTCCCACCATTTCCCGATGTTTCCTATTTTTTCCCCACATTTTTGATGGATTCTGATCGCCCCCGCTTGTTTGCCCTCCAGACTTGATGAATTGATTGACATTTTTTTTCCTTTGCAATCAAAACAAAAAAATTGGCGTCTCGTCTCGGAGATTACAGATTTAGACTTGAAAAAAAAAAATTACCATATTATTGTTTTACGGTTCCGTTCGCGCTCCTTTTCATATCACAGATTTTCCTCGCAGCCGAATCGTTTTACAAGATTATGGTTATTTTTTTGGCATTTTTATTTCCTTGGATCGTAGCTGAGAACTTGATCAAAATGGAGGATTAAGGCGGGAACCATAGAGCAACTTTTTGTCTACTATGATTTTCCCCCCCCATGAAGGGAATGTGGAATCATAATTTGCTCTGTGGTTAGTATGGCAGCAGGACTGTGATACTGGATTTATATTCCATGATTTTAGCTTCTCTAGTGCAACTGGGTGCGTTTCCTCACACTGCGTGCTCCTGTGGTTGTTTAACTGTGGCCATTATTGTCCCTGAGAGATGTTGAAGCATAATTTGTGTCTGTGGTTAGTAGCAGCAGGAGGTGAGATGTGTTTTATATTCCTCCGGGATTTTGCTTCTCTAAGTGCACTGGGGGGGCGTGTCCTCACACTGCTGTACATGCTCTGTGTTTTTCTGTACAATTGTATTTGTGCCCTGGGAGACAGATGCTGAAATATACTTTTATCTTTATGGTGGTGGGTTTTTATAAGTGGCTTGAATAGTTATATGTGGTTAGTAGCAGCTGGACTGTGAGAATGGATTTATATTATTAAAAGATTCTAGCTCCCCTAAATTTAGAATGTGGAGTTTCCTCGACCCTGCTGTGCCTCTGTGCAAGTCTGTAACATGTTTAGTCTGACCCCTTGTCCCCCCCCGTGAGAGTGTCAGTATCATTCCTCCTCCCTGTGTGCTCCCGTGCGATTTCCACATGGTCTTCTGCGTATTCACTACTCCATCCTTGGCCTCCACTGAGCCTACCAATACCCCCATTAACTCGTCTGGCCTGGGGAGATTATAATCCAGGATTGGGCGTCCTAAGTGCACTGGGGGGGGGGGGGGGGGGGAGGCCGTATCCTCAACTGCTTTTGTGCGCTATGTTCCTGTAGCCAAGGTAAGTATGGTCCCTGGGAGAATGTAGATATTACTTTTTTCATTGTGGTTAGTAGCAGCCAGGAACTGTGATAAATGGATTATTTAAAAGATGTAACTCCCCTAAATTTCCATCAGGAGTTCCTCACACTGCTGTGCTCTGTGCAATCTGTAGAACCATGTTATGTAATTGTCCCTGAAAGAATGTAATACGTTTTGTGTCCTGTGGTTAGTACAGCAGGACTGTGAAGTTATGGACGTATATTAAGGATACAAGTGTACTGGTGTGTTTCGCTCACAACTGCTTCCTCCTTTGCTCTCTGTTGATTGGGATTGGGTTTATCCCTGGAGAGATGTGACATAATACTTTTTTTGTCTATTGTTAGGAGCAGCTGGACGTAAACAAAAGCGCACTGGGCTGCTTCCCTCACTGCTTTGGCCCAAGCTCTCCTGATTGATCTACATGGAGCACAGCATGTGGGACGCCTCCCCAGTGCCACAATCCTGCAATATGCATCCATCTTTCACAGGCTCTGATTTTTGTTTTTTTCTTTTTTAGACCTTCAGAAAAACAAATGAAACAAACACTTAAACTTGCAAATGCAAATATCCTTCCATTCATATGTTCAAGGTACTTAAATGGCTCCTGTATAGCTCTGCTGCTGCTTCCATACTGATGATCTCTTATATACCTACCGACCACCTGTGCGCTCTCGTTAAAGTTTTTTGGGGTCATTACTAAGGCCCGATTTGCGTTTTCCCGACGTGTTAACCTGAATTTTCCGATTTGCGCCGATTCTTTCTCCCTGAATGGTCCCGGGATTTTGGCGCATCACGAACACCGGGCTCATCGGATTGTGGCGGCAATCAGTGCTGGCATGCACGCACGGAAATCGGGGGACGTGGCCGAACGAAAACCCACGGATTCGGAAAAACCCTCCCCATTTAAAACAAAAATCTGGTCGCTGAGCTTGCACTTACCCTTCCACTAAGCCCGAGCCGTGTGAACTCCCCGCGAATATCCGATGCTTTTCAGCCGCATCAGCGCCACCTGGTGGACGGCGGAGGAACTACTTACTATCCCGGCGGGATCGCGAATGGACCGGGTAAGTAAATCTGCCCCTGTTTGTGTCACTGATAGAGGGAGCATGAGACTTTGGAAAGGTGTCACATTGTCCTGATATTTGGGGTTGGGAGTCACCCCTTAACTCAAGCAGAATGGACAAGGCTGTCCATCAGATGGGATTACCCAAAGTCTCATTTCTCTTTCATCAGGGGTTTGGTTAATTTTCCTCACTATGTGAAATGATGATCTTCCCTGGGTAGACGCAGGTCTGTAGTCATGAAGCTTTATTATATATTTGATCGGTACAGATGCTCCTTGATGGGAATAGAGCTGCGACCATGCACTAACTTACAGTCCGGAAATCCTGGTCATGCGGCTCACAGTGCCGGCTGCATGTATAAGGACCTGGTCCTGTGAACTGGGAATATAGGGGTGGGGTAGATCTTTCCTAACCCCAACATAAGTGTTTTTGGATCAAGATCCACGAAATTATGTGGAAAAAAAGAAGAAACCCCCGGGCAATCCAAGAAGTAGCAGATCTGGACCGCCTGCAACAATTAATTCTTTTGTTTTGGGCTTATTCTCTTCTGATACCTCCGATGACCTGTTAGAACCATTGACCAAACCCCCCCCCCCCCCCTTCCTATCATGTCCTGGACTATCTCAGAGTCCCCAGGTCACTCCTTTCCTAGTATCCCTGGTAGAGGTGAAGGCTATCCCGTCTAAAAGCCGGCAAAACCCTCCACAGAGGGTCAGTGTAGAAAGGTGCATAACCACTGAGGTCAGGAACAGCCTAAACGACATTATCAATGGATCACATCACAGGGTCAGGAAAAGCTGAGGTCAGGGCAGCAGCAAGTAGCAGTGTCACAGATGACTCATAGGTCCAGGCAAGCTGAAGGTCAGGACAGGAAGCACTAGCAGTTGTCACGATCGTTCATAGAGGACAAACTGAGGTCAGGACAGGAAGCCTAGCAGTGTCACAAATCAGTTCATATAGGACAGGACAAAAAAGCCTGAGGTCGTCAGGCACACGGCAGTGTCACAAACTCAACTTTCTATGGTCAGGACAGATCTGAGGTCGGGCAGGCAAGCACTAGTAGTGTCATATCACACTTTCATAGGTCAGGACAGCTGAGGTCAGGCAGGCAAGCACTAGTAGTGGTCATAAACACTTCATAGGTCAGGAAACAGCTGAGTCATGGCAGGCAGCACTAGTAGTGTCATATAACACTTCATATGTCATGACAAGCTGAGGTCCAGGACAGGCAGCAATAGCAGTGTTCACGAATCAGTTCCTAGGACGGACAAGCTGAGGTCAGGCGGGCAGTCAGCACTAGCATTGTCACGAATCAGTTCATAGGACAGGACAAGCTGATGTCAGGACATGCACCTATCGTGCACGAATCATTCATAGGACAGGACAGATGAGGTCAGCGCAGGCAGCACTGTAGTGTCAATAAACACTTCATAGGTCAGCACATCTGATGTCCAGGGCAGGCAGCACTATCAATTGTCACAAATCACTTATAGGTCAGGACAGAGAGGTCAAGAGGGCAATGCAGCACTGTAGTGTCATATAACACTTCATAGGGTCAGACAAGCTGAGGTCCGGGCAGGCAGCAACTAGCAGTGTCACAAATCAACTTTATAGATCAGACAGATGAGGGTCAGGGGCAGTGCAGCACTATGTGTCAATAACACTTCATGTCATGAACAAGCTGAGGTCAGGGCAGGCGCACTAGTATTGTCAAAAATCACTTTTATAGGTCCAGGACAAGCTGAGGTCGGAAGGGCAGGCAGCACTGGTAGTGCATATAACACTTCATAGGTCAGAGGACAAGCTAGGTCCGGGCAGAAATCACTACAGTGCCAACGAATCAGTTTCCTTGACAAGGAAAAGCTGAGGTCAGGACGGCAGCACTACACAGTGTCACGAATCATTCATAGACAGGACAAAGCTGGTGCCGGACAGGACCTAGCTTGTCACGAAATCAGTTTCATAGGACAGGACAGCTGAGGTCAGGACAGGACACTAGCATTGTCCATGTCACGAATCTGTTCATAGGACAGGACAAAGCTGAGTCGGACAGGAGCACTAGAGTGTCCGAATCAGTTCATAGGTCAGGACAAGCTTGGTCAGGGCAGGCATCCAACTAGTAGTTATCACAAATCAACTTTATGGTCGGACAAGCTGATGTCAGGGCAGGCGCACTAGTCAAGTGTCAAAATCACTTTATAGGTCAGGCCAAGCTGAGGTCAGGGCAGGCAGCCTAGTAGTGTCATATCACACTTCATAGGCAAGACAAGCTGAGGTCAGGGCAGGCAGCACTAGTAGTGTCATATAACACCTTCATAGTCAGGACGAATCTGAGGTCAGGACAGGAAGCCACTACAGTGTCATGAATCATTTCATAGGACAGGAACCAGCTGGGGTCAGGACATGAAGCCACTAGCAGTGTCACGAATCATTCATAGGACAATGACAAGCTGAGGTCAGTACGTAAGCACTAGCAGTGTCACAAATCAGTTCATAGACAGGACAAGCTGAGGTCAGACAGGGGCCCCAGCACTAGCAGTGGTCAGATAACACTTCAATAGGACATGCAAGCGAGTCAGGGCCAGGCAGCACTACTAGTGTTTTCGCAATCACTTTATAGGTCAGGACAAGCTGAGTTCAGAGGCAGGCAGCACTATTAGTGGTCACATCACTTTACGGTCAAGGAACAGCCTGAGTTGCAGGCAGGCCGTAGCACTATAGTGTCACAAATCACTTTATAGGTCAGGACAAGCTGAAGGTCAGGGCAGGCGCCTAGTAGTGTCCGATACACTCATAGGCCCAGCCATTGCAGTTATCATGAGATGAAGAGAACATTTCATTTGTAATTATTCCGTATCCAAAGTCATTTGGATTCAGCCCTTTTTATTTTAATCAACTTCCACCTTAAAGGAAACTATCCCAGGATTGTACTTTTAGCTGGGACAGGTTCCAATGTTCCAATAACATATGATATGTGATCTTGTGCCTTTGTGGGCATTTTGATCTAGGAGTACTTTATAAAACTTTTTTCACCATTACTGGCTCCCTGCCAGCAGCCGTTGTGGTGAGTCCCATTGGAGGAGATAGATGCAGCCTGTGGTGCTGTGTCTTTCTTGTATTCGCCCTCTCATCTTAACAACCCATCACCCTCCCTCCCTTAGTGATGTGTCATTCACCAAACGAAACCGGCTCTAAAGGCCCATTAATCCACCCCATTTGGGTCCCACGCTCGTTTAATGAAATAAAATTGTGTTGAAAGTGGTGCGGGTTGGTGCTGCTGAACTGAGGCTCTCTGTTAAATTTAATAGAGAAAAACCCACTTCAAGACTGACTCTTCTTAATGAGGGTGGAGCGTAATGATCAGGTAATTCCCAAAGACTTTGCTGCCCTACCTGCACAATCACATGAAGGAAAATAGGAAGGGGCGAGGGCTGCATGACGTGAGGAGGAGACCAGACTGACACAGGCATAAACCTGCAGAAGATGCTGACTCACCCAGGACTCACAATAAGCTGCTGGCCAGGAGCCAGGTGGTAATGTGAGAATAAACAGTATTAAAGTACTGAACTGATTCAGAATGCTGACAAAGGCATTTGAAATCGGCATATCATCAGTTATTGGAAACCTGTCACCAACTAAAATCACATTCCTGGTGACAGTTTAATTAAACATTAATGTACTGCCACATCCAAATCCCCAAGGGGCCTAGCCTTCTTTGGGCCCGCGGGGGCCCTAGAATACCGGAGTGGCTGGTGATTGCGGCCTCAGGGCACGATGATGTCATTGTGTTGGTATGGGGATCGGCGGGCTGTACTACAGCCTGGCAGGTCAAGGATCAGATGGAGGCAAATGTTATGCAAAATAACTCACCGTTCTCTCATTGAACAACGGCAGGCAAAGTTGCCCCAACGGTCGCAAATGTCGAGATTCGGATTACTGGAGTGGTCATGGAGACTGATCAGATAGTGCCACCAGCCTGGTAGTAGATGAAGGCGCGGAGAAATAGGGACGGAGCTGTGTCCCAAACTGTGGAAGTGCAGCCTCGGATTGAGTGGCTCCTAAACTCAGTGGGGGGGGATTTGGTTCACGTCAGTTTACCTGAAGGGTCCTACACCATGTCTCTTTCTTCACTCTGTCTCTGACTGGATGACATGAGGTCTGGACCTAAGAGAGCTGTCCTCCGCACAGGAGTTTTATGATACGTAACCTGGAGAGGCGCTCGGTTGAAAAATCTATCCGCTGCCTATTTTGTTATGCAGGGGGGTTGGATATATCTTCGTGTGTTTCCGGGTTGGTGGGTGGAGACGAGCTTGTGTCAGGATGTCTCCAATACACTGCACATGGGAAAAGGAGAATATGCTCAAATCTCTCGGTACAGATGGGACATTGACTGTTGAGCAGGTGCTGCCTGTATGCCGTGTAGGAATGACAGCACTTAGCGTGTCTGTGGCACAGAAGAGATGCATAATACAGTGTGCTTCTGCTTTATGGGAAAGCTAAATGTTTAATAGGAGTCAGCTAGAGTGGTTTAGACACTAATCGTTGGTTGTTGAACCGGTTAGAGGTGGAGACCACCAGGGGGACAGTCGGTGTAGTTAGGTCCGCTGACCAGCGTGGAGCAGTCAGTGCAGGAGAGCACAGAGCACAAGCAGTTTGTGTAAGGTAGGACCACGCCACCCAGTGCACTTGAAGATTCTACAAGACCGGAATATAAATCCATATTTCACATTCATGACAATGACTTTATCAGTGTGTGCGCTCGGGGTCCATGTCAGGTAAATATAAGTACGTGCAGCGAGGACCAATAACTATAAGTCGTATCTTAGCTCATATATAGTGAGCACTGTTTTTCCCGGGAATTATTAGAGACTCATATCCTAAGTGCAGCGTCACTAATGATCTCCCTTCATCTAACTATATACAAATATCTGTAACACTAAACGGAAGATTGCTAAAAACCGTTACAGGAAATATGAAATATGAGACCTGCTCATGGCGGGGTGTGTCTCCGCCCCGTGGTCCTCGCCAGTTCACGGAACCCTTTTTGGGTGTTCTGAACCTCACGTGGTCCTGACCCAGTTCCTTGTACAACATTTCTCTGATATTTTAAATTCTGAATTACAGTTACAAACTTGTCCTAATGGGACTCTGAATTGTAGCTGCTTGCCCTGACCTAATGGCGGTGTCTCTGGGACAAACTGGAGAATCTGCTCTGCGGAGGTCTTCATCCCTGATACTGCAGAGGCTTCATCTTACTCTAACAATGGGATGATTTGTGATTAAGTTGTTGGTTTGATTGTAACTAGGACAAATGACTGCAGGATCCGACTCCGGAACATTGTATCCGCTCCGAACCAGGAGCCCGACGACAATAATGACTGCGCTATTCAATCACTGCAATTAGCTGCAGCGGAGAGCGGAGTGTACAGATCTCTAAGACTGCAGGATTACATGGAGGAGTATGGCGGTATAGTAATGTAGTGTAGGGTGGTATAGTAATGTATTGTAGGGCGGTATAGTAATGTAGTGTAGAGCGGTATAGTAATGTATTGTAGGGGGGTATAGTAATGTAGTGTAGAGCGGTATAGTAATGTATTGTAGGGGGTATAGTAATGTAGTGTAGGGGGTATAGTAATGTAGTGTAGGGTGGTATAGTAATGTAGTGTAGGGC
>WNYA01001614.1:23503-65955 GCA_019512145.1 Engystomops pustulosus
GGTATAGTAATGTAGTGTAGGGCGGTATAGTAATGTATTGTAGGGCGGTATAGTAATGTAGTGTAGGGCGGTATAGTAATGTAGTGTAGGGGGTATTCTGTAATGTAGTGTAGGGGGATAAGTAATGTACCGTGTAGGGCGTATAGTAAATGTATTAATAGGCGGTATCGTAATGTAGTGGTAGGCGGTATAGTCAATGTAGTGTAAAGGGCGGTATAAGGTATGTATTTGTGGGCCGGTTAGTATGTAGTGTAGGGGCGGTATATTAATGTAGTGTAGGGGGATAGTATTATGTAGTGTCGTAAGGGGTATAGAATGTTAGTGTAGAGGGGGTATAGTAATGTAGGGTAGGGCGGTATAGTAATGTAGTGTAGGGCAGTATAGTATGTGTGTAGGAGGGTATAGTAATGTAGTGTAGGGCGGTATAGTAATGTAGTGGTAGGGGGTATAGTAAATGTATTTAAGGCCATATAGTAAGTAGTTGTAGGGGTATATAATGTAGTGTAGGGGGTATATAATGTATGTAGGGCATTATAGTACATGTAGTGTCAGTGGTATCGTAATGTAGTGTTAGGGGGTAATAGTATGTAGTGTAGGGGGTAAAGTAATGTGTGTCGGGCGTAATGTAATGATTGTAGGGCAGTATAGTAATGTCATTTTAAGGGGGGTAATTAATGTCGTGTTAGGGGGGTATAGTAATGTACGTTAAAGGCGTATCAGTCCTGTCGTGTCGGGGGGTATATTAATGTCGTGTAGGGGTGTCACGTCATTATGTAGAGCGGTTTTATATAATGTAGTGTAGGGGGTATAGTAATGTAGTGTAGGGTGGTTAGCGTATGTAGTTAGTGGGCGGTCGAGTAAGGTAGTGTAGGGGGGGGGGGGGGTTAGTAATGTGGTATGGCGGTATAGTAATGTATATGATATGGGGGATAGTCATGTATTGTAGGGGGGTATAGTAATGTAAGTTAGGGGTATGTACTGTATTGTCTGGCGGTATAGTAATGTCGTGAGGCGGCATAGCTGTAGTGTAAGGGGTATAGTACTGTCGTGTTAAGCGGTATAGTAATGTATTGTGGGGGTATTAATGTATGTAGGGTATAGTAATTGAGTGTAGGCGGTAAGGTAATGTATTGTAAGGCGGTATAGTAATGTAGTGTCGGGCGCATAGTAAGTAGTGTAGGGGGTATATTAAGTGTGTAGGGGGTATAGTAAATGTAGTGTAGGGGGCCGGGTATAGTAATGTAGTGTAGGGCGGTATAGTAATGTATTGTAGGGGGTATAGTAATGTAGTTAGGGCGGTAAGTACTGTTTGTAGGGGGTCTAGGTAATGTAAGTGTTAGGGGTATAGTACTGTCTGGTCAGGGGGTCTCTCCCTGTAGTGTAGGCGGGTCTCCGCCTGTCAGTGCTCGGGGGTCTAGTACTGTCTTGTCGGTTGGGTCTAGTCCTGTTTGTTCGGCGTATAGTACGGTAGTGTAGGGGGTTATTAGTAATGTATGTAGGGGGCGGTATGTAATGGCGTGTAGGGGCAGAGTAACTGGTATGGTCTGGCGTATAGTAGTAGTGTAGGGCGGTATAGTAATGTATTGTAGGGGTAAAGTAATGTAGTGTAGGGCGGTATAGTAAATGTTTTTAGGGGGTAGAGTAATGTATGTACGGGGTCTAGTAATTGTAGTGTAGGGGGTATAGTAATGTAGTGTAGGGCGGTATAGTAATGTAGTGTAGGGGGTATAATAGTAATGAGTGTAGGGGGCATAGTAATATTGTATGGCGGGTATAGTAATGTAGTGTAGGGCGGTATAGTAATGTAGTGTATGGGGGTAAAGTAATGTAGTGTAGGGCGGTATAGTAATGTATTGTAGGGGGTAGAGTAATGTAGTGGTAGGGGGTATAGTATGTAGTGTTAGGGGGTATAGTAATGTAGTGTAGGGGGGTATAGTAATGTAGTGTAGGGCGGTATAGTAATGTAGTGTAGGGTGGTATAGTAATGTAGTGTAGGGCGTGTATAGTAATGTAGTGTAGGTCATTCTACATTGCATGTAGGTAGGGGGTATATTGTAACTGTATGTATTAAGGTGGTATAGTAATGTATTGTTTAAAAACAAAAAAAGGGGGCGCGGTATAGTAATGTAGACGTAGTGCGGTTAATAGTAATGTGGTGTAGAGGGTAAATAGTAATGTGTGTGGGCTGTAATAGTATGTAGTGTGTAAGGGTAGATAATGTATTGTAAGGGCAGTATAGTAATGGTCTTCACATAGTGGGGTATAGTAATGTAGTGGTAGGGCAGTTATAGTAAGGTAGTGTAGGGGGTATATGGATTGCTAGTGTTAGGTGGGGTATAGTAATGTAGTTGTTACGGGGTGTATAGTAATTATTGTAGGACGGGTATACGTATTGGTATTGTAGGGTGCGTATAAGTAATGATCTTTATGGGGGGTATAGTGAATGTCGTTGTAGGGGGGTTAGTAATGTGTGTAGGGCAGGTATAGAAATGTTCATGATAGGGGGTAACGTAAGTACTGTAGTGTAGGGGGGAATAGTAATGGAAGTGTGTAGTGTGAGTAATAACGTAAGTGTGTCAGGGCGGTAAATCGTTAATTATTGAGTGTCAGTAGTAGTAAGGTATTGTAGTGGGTATAGATAATTAGGTGTAGGGCGGTAATAAAAGGGGGCCCAATAGTAATGTAGTGTAGGGTGTTTAGCGTAATGTAGCCTGTCGGGCGGTATGACTGTAAGTGTATGGCGTATATTACTTTATCTTAGGGGGTATAGTAATGTAGTGAGGAAACGTTATATAATGTAGTGTAGGGGTAATAGTAATGTAGTGTAGGGGGCGTATAGTAATGTATTTTTTTTTAGGGGATAGTAATGTAGTGTAGGGCGGTATCGTTAATGTATTGTGGCGGTATAGTATGTAGTTAGGGTGGTAATAGCTAATGTAGGTGTAGGGCGGTATAGTTGTAGTGTAGGGGGGTATATGTAATGGTAGTGTCAGGGGTTAGAGTAAGATGTAGTGTATAGCGGTATAGGTAATGTATTTATGGGTTATAGTGATGTAGTGTGGTGGTATAGTAATGTATGTACTAGTGCGGTATAGTGTATGTTCATTGTGACGAGGCGGTATAGTAATGTAGTGTAGGGGGGATAGTAATGTAGTGTAGGGGGTATAGTAATGTAGTGTAGGGGGGTATAGTAAATGTAGTGTAGGGGAGTATAGTAATGTAGTGTAGGGGTATGTAATGTAGTGTCGGAGACGGTATGTACATGTAGTGTAGGGGGTAAGTAATGTAGTGTCGGGAGGGCGGTATAGTAAGTATTGAGGGGGTAATAGTATTAGTGTATTGGGGGTATCGAATGTAGTTGTCGGGGGTATAGTATGTGTGTAGGGGGTATAGTATGTATTTCTGGACGTATCGTCATGTGTGTAGGGCGGTATAAGTAAATGTATTGTATGGGGTATAGTAATGTAGTGTAGGGGGGTTAGTAATGTAGTGTAGGGGGGTTTAGTAATGTTTGTAGGGGGTATATTAATGTATTTGTAGGGTGGTATAGTAAATTATTGTATGGCGGTATAGTAATGTAGTGTAGGGCGGTATAGTAATGTATTGTAGGCGGTAATGAGAGAATGTAGTGGTAGAGCGGTATAGTAATGTAGGCGTAAGGGGGTATATAAGGTAGGGTATGGGTGGTATAAGGTGAATGTAGTGTAGGGCTGTTATAATAATGGTATTGTAACCGCGCCGTACTAGCTAAGGTATGTAGGGCAAGTATAGTAATGTCGGTAGGGGGTATAGTTTCAGTGTAAGGGGGTATAGTAATGTAATGGAGGACGACGGTATAGTATGTAGTGTAGGTGGCTATGTAATGTAGTGTAGGGTGGTTCATAGTAAAGTAGTGTAGGCGGTATAGTTTTTTCAAAAAGTATTGTATAGGCGGTATAGTACTAGTATTGTAGGAGGCGGTCATATTATGTAGTGTAGGGGGGTATAGTAATGTATTGTAGGACAGTATAGTAATGTAGTGTAGGGCGGTATAATTAAATATATTGTTAGGGGGGTAATAATATTGAGTTAGGGCGGTATAGAATGGATGTAGGGTTGGTATATAATGTAGTGTAGGGTGGTATCAGTATGTAGTTTAAGGGCCGGTATAGTATGTATTTGTACGGCTGTTAGTAAATGTAGTGTCGGGGGTTATAGTAATGTATTGTAGGGGGTTATATTAATTTTGTAGGTGCGGTAAGTACTGTTGTAGGGCGTTAGTAAGATATTGTAGGGGGGTCAGTAAGGGAGTGTATGTCGGTATAGTAAGTTTAGTAGGGGGTATAGTAATGTAGTGTAGGGGGCGGTATAGTAAGTAGTGTAGTGCGGTATAGTAGTGTAATTGTAGGGCGGATGTATGATAGTTTAAGGGGGTTAGTAATGATGTAGTGTAGGGAAGTATAGTAATGTAGTGTAGGGGGGTATAGTAATGTAGTGTAGGGGGGGTATAGTAATGTAGTGTAGGGTATAGTAATGTAGTGTAGGGGGGTATAGTAATGTATTGTAGGGGGGTATAGTAATGTATTGTCTGGCTGTCTCGGTCCTTTAGGTTGTTAGGGTATCAGTACTGTATTGTAGGCCCGGGGGGGTCCTTCCCTGTCGTGTCGGGGGGTCTCGTCCTTCGTGTCGGGCGGTCTCGTCCTGTCCGTGTAGTGCGTCTCGTCCTGTAGTGTCGGTGCTGTCTCTTCCTGTCGTGTTGGGGGTTATATCCATGTCGTGTCGGGGGGTCTGTACGTTCGTGTCGGGCGTTATAGTCAATGTAGTTTAGGTGCGGTAGGTACTGTCGTGTAGGGGTCCTAGTCTGTATTGTCGGGGGGTATAGTAATTAATTTGTATAGGCGGTCTAGTAAAATGTAGTGTAGGGGCGGTATAGACTGTATGGTAGGCGGTATAGTAATGTAGTGGTTAGGGGGTATAGTAATGTTAGTGTAGGGGGTACTGTACTGTAAGTGTATGTTGTTAAGTACTGTAGTGTAGGGCGGTAATAGTAAATGTATTTGTAAGCTGTCATAGTAATGTAGTGTAGGGGCAGTATAGTAGTAATTGTAGGGGTCTAGTAATGTAGTGTATGGGGGTAGAGTAATGTAGTGGTAGGGGGGTATAGTAATGTAGTGAGGGTGGTATAGTACTTTAGTGTAGGGTAGGTATAATCATGTAGGGGTAGGGCGTTAGAGTAATGTTATTGTAGGGCGGTATAGTAATGTATTGTAGGGCGGTATAGTAATGTATTGTAGGGGGGTAT
Source organism: Engystomops pustulosus (assembly GCA_019512145.1). Classification (NCBI taxonomy): domain Eukaryota; kingdom Metazoa; phylum Chordata; class Amphibia; order Anura; family Leptodactylidae; genus Engystomops; species Engystomops pustulosus. Next base: position 28,785 of record WNYA01001614.1, read on the forward strand.
AGTAATGTATTGTAGGGGGGTATAGTAATGTACGGTAGGGGGTAATCTTAATGTATGTAGTGCGTTATAGAATGTCTGTAGGTCGGTATAGTATTAGGTAGGCGGTATATTAATGTCTTGTAGGGGGGTCTCTTAATGTCGCGTCATAAGGGGGGTAACTCATGTAGTGGTCGGGGGTATAGTATGTATTGTCAATGGCGGTATAGTACTCAGATTTGTAATGGCGAGGTATAATGTATGGGTAGTGGTAGTGTGGGGTCGCAGTTAAATGTAAAGTAGGGGGTTAGTTATATCTGTGCATTTGTAGGGGGGTAGTGCGGATCATGTAGTGTAGGCGGTATAAGTAATGTCTTTGTAAGGCGGTATAGTAATGTAGTGTAGGGCAGTATAGTAAATGTAGTGGTAGCCGGGGTGTATTAGGAAAAGCTGTTAAAAGTGTACGGGGGTCTGTAATGTATGTAGGGGGTATACGGAATGTAGTGTAGGGTGGTATATATGGTAGTGTAGGTGGGTATAGTAATGTATGTAGGGCGGTATAGTAATGTAATTGTAGGGGCTGTATAGGTAGTAGTGTAAGGCAGATCGGCGTATAGTCTGTATTGTTACGGGGGGTCTATGTAAGTGTCTTGTCTGGGTCGGAATCGTAATGTAAATGTGTAACGGGCGACGCTCTAGTATGTAGTGTGGGGTGTATAGTACATGTTGTAGTCAGGGCGGTATAGTAATGTAGTGTAGGGGGTAATAGTAAATGTATTGTCAGGGGGTATAGTAAATGTATTGTCACAATGGCGGTATAGTAATGTATTGTAGGGCGGTATAGTAATGTATTGTATGGCGGTATAGTAATGTATGTAGGTGGTATAGTATGTAAAGTTAAGGGGTAATAGTAATGTAGTGTAGGGTGGTATAGTATGTAGTGGTAGGGCGGTATAGTAATTTATGTGGTAAGCTTAGGTAATGTAGTGTAGGGCAGTATAGTACTGTATGTAGGGGGTATAGTAATGTCGTGTATGTTGTATAAGTAATGTAGTGTAGGGTGGTATAATCATGTAGTGTAGGGGCGGTATCAGTAATGTATTGTAGGGCGGTATAGTAATGTATTTATGGCGGTATAGTACTGTGTGTAGGGGGGTATAGTAAGTAGTGTATGGCAAGTAAGTAATGTACTGATCACGGCGGTACTAGTAACTGTGTGTATGCGGTAATAGTAATATGTAGGCTGTATAGTAATGTACCTGTAAAGGCTAGCGGTTATAGTTAATGTATTGTATGGGGGTATAGTACTGTAGTGTAGGGGGTAACGTAATTTAGTTATGGGGGTATAGTAAGTGTATTGTAAGGTGCCTACATAGATAGGTAATGGTACATTGTTATGGCGGTATATAATGTAGTGTAGGTGGGGCGTATCAACTGTCTAAGTAACTAGGGGGTATATTAATGTATTGTAGGGGGTAAGAGTATGGTAGTGTAGGTGCGGCTATAAGTAATGTATTGTTAAGGCGTGTAGTCATGTAGTGTAGGGCAGTATAGTATGTAGTGTATGGGGTAAGTAATGTATTTGTAGGGGGTATAGTCATGTAGTGTAGGGGGGTATCGTCCTGTAAGTGTAGGGGTATAGTATGTCGTGTAGGGTGGTATAGTAATGATATGTCCGGGCGGTAATCTTAAATGTCTTGTAGGGCGGTAATATTAATGTCGTGTAGGCGGTAGAATAATGTATGAATGGGGGTCTAGTAATGTATTTAGTGCGTATAGTAATGTAGTGTAGGCGGTTATACGATATATAGTGTAGGGGTGTATATGTAATGGGGGTAGGCGGGAAACATAATGTTTCAAGTGTAGGTGGGTAATAGTAATGTTAATCTGTATGGGGTCGTTATCAAAGTAAATGTGTGTAGGGCGGTAATAAAAAAGTTAGATCTTTTAGGCGGTTATTGGTCAATGTAGGTGAAGGGGGGATAGTAGTAATTGTAGTGTAGGGCCAAGTACTAGTGATTGTAAGTGTAGGGGGTATAGTAATGTATTGTAGGGGGTGTGATAGTATGTAGTAGGGGGTACAACGTCATGTAGTGTAGGGGTTATAGTAATTGTATTGTATGGCGTATAAGTATGTATTGTAATGGCGGTATAGTAATGTATGTAGGGGTATAGTAATGTATGTAAAGGGGGTATATTATGTAGTGTGGTGGGTATATAATGTAGTTATAGGGCGGTATAGTAATGTAGTGTAGGGGGTATAGTAATGTAGTGATGGCGTATAGTAATGTAGTGGTAGGGCGGTCTAGTAATTTATTGTAGGGGGGTATCGTAACATGTAGTGTAGGGGGTATAGTCATGTAGTGTAGGGCGGTATAGGTCAGGTAGTGGTAGGTCGGTATAGTAATAGTAGTGTAGGGGGGGTATGTAATTTATTGTAGGGGGTATAGTAAATTTGATTTTATGCGGTATAGTAATGTAGGTTGTAAGGTCGTATATGGTAATGTATTGTATGGCGGTAATCTGTCCAGCTCAGTGTTATGAACACATGCGTATATGAGTAAGTAGTGGTAGGGGGTATAGTAATGTAGTGTAGGGTGGTATAGTAATGTAGTGTAGGGCGGTATAGTATGTATTGTAGGCGGTATAGTAATGTAGTGTAGGGCAGTATAGTAATGTAGTGTAGGGCGGTATAGTAATGTAGGTAGGGGGTATAGTAAATGTAGTGGAAGGGGGGTATAGTAATGTAGTGTAGGGCGGTAAGTCCATGTAGTGTAGGGTGGTATAGTAATGTAGTGTAGGGGGGTATAGTAATGTATTGTAGGGCGGTATAGTAATGTAGTGTAGGGCGGTATAGTAATGTATTGTCGGGGGTATAGTAATGTATTGTAGGCGGTATAGTAATGTAGTGTAGGGCGGTATAGTAAATATATTGTAGGGGGGTATAGTAATGGTATGTGGCGGTATATCTGTTTTACGTACATGGGGGTATCTAAGTCGTGTAGGGCGGTCATAGTAATGTAGTGTAGGGCGGGATAGTAGTGTATTGTAGTAAAGGGGCGGTAGCAGTAAGTATTTGGTAGGGGGGTATAGTAATGTATGTCGGCAAGTATATAAGCAGGGTGTAGGGTGTATAGTAATGTATGTTTTTGGGGGGTAAATAGTACTGTCTTTGTAGGTGGTATAGGTAAAAGTTAGGTGGTAGTGGTATATTATGTATTGTATTGGCGTTATAGTACTTATTTGGTATGGCGTTATAGTAATGTAGCTGTAGGGGGTATAGTATGTTTGTAGGGGGGTATAGTAATGTAAGTGTAGGGGGGGTATATTATGTAGATGTATGGCGGTAGTAGTAATGTATTGTATGGCGGTATAGTAAATGTATGTAAGGGCTGTATAGTAATGTAGTGTAGTGCGGTATAGGTAGTTAGTTGGTAGGGGGGTATAGTAATGTAGTGTAGGGGGGATAGTAATGTATGTTAGGGCGGTATGTAATGTATTTAGGACGGTTTATGTATGTATCGTCGGGGGTGGGGTATAAGTCATGTAGTGTAGGGTGGTCTCTAGTAATGTCGTGTAGGGGGCAGTATAGTACTTTATTGTGGGGCGGTATAGTAAATAGTGTAGGCGGTATAGTATTGTAGTTTAGAGTGGTATCGTAATGTTTGTAGGGGGGTACTAGTCATTGGTATTTTATGGCGGTATAGTAATGTTAGTGTAGGCGGTATAGTAATGTATTGTAGGGCGGTATAGTAATGTAGTGTAGACGCGCGTATAAATGTAGTGTAGGGGGTAGTATAATGTCGTGTGGGGTTTATAGTAAATGTATTGTTGTAGGGGCGGTATAAGTAAATGTATTTGTAAGCGGCGTTATATATGTAGTGTGGGCAGTTATAGTACTTATAGGGGCTATAGTATGTAGTGTAGGGGTATAGTAAATTTAGTGTAGGGGGGTATAGGAATTTAGTGTAGGGTGGTATTTACTTAGTGTCAGGTGGTATATAATGTAGTGTCGGGGGCGGTCATAGTAATGTTTGTAGGCGGTCAATACGTAATGTAGTGTAGGGGCGGTATATTAATGTAATTCTAGGGGGTATAGTAAAAATGTATTGTACGGCCGGTATAGTATGTAGTGTAAGGGCGGTATGTAATATATTGTAGGTGGTATATAATTGTAGTGTAGCGGCTCGTATAGATAAGGATTTAGGTAGGGGTGGTATAGTAATGTAGTCTTGTCGGGGCGGTCAAGTAATTAGTGTAGGGGGTATAGTAATGTATTGTAGGGGGTATAGTAATGTAGTGGTAGGGGGGTATAGTAATGTAGTGTAGGGGTATAGCAAAAGGTAGTGTTGGCATAATAATGTCGTGTAATGGGGGTAGGGTATGATTGTAGGGGGTATAGTAATGTAGTGTAGGGGGTATAGTAATGTAGTTTAGGGGGGTATAGTAATGTATTGTAGGGGGGTATAGTAATGTATTGTATGGCGTATGTAATGTCGTGTAGGGGGTATAGTCATATGTAGGGGGGTATAGTATGTAATGTAGTGGGTAAGTAAATGGTAGTGTAGGGCGGTATCGTAAATGTAGTGTGGGCGGTATAGTATTTCTTTAGGGCGGTATAGTAATGATCAAGTGTAGGGCCTGTATAGTAATGTAATGTTAATGCTGTCTAGTCAATGTTAGTGTTGGGCAAGTATAGTAATGTATGAGGGGGTATAGTAAATTTAGTGTACTGGGCTTATAGTAATGTAGTGTAGGGGCGTATAGTAATTATGTAGGGCGGATAGTTCATGTAGTGTAGGAGGTATATTAATGTTAGTTAGGGCGGTATATGTAATGTCGTGTAGGGGGTATAGTAATGTATTGTAGGACAGTATAGTAATGTAGTGTAGGGGGTATTTAATTGTAGTGTTGGGGTATAGTAATTAGTGTAGGTCACAGTATAGTAATGTAGTGTAGGGGGTATAGTAATGTAGTGTAGGGGGTATAGTAAGTATTAAGGGGGTATAGTATGGTATTTAGGACGGTAATATATATTGTAGGCATTATAGTATGTATTGTAGGGGGTATAGTAAGGTAGTGTAGGGTGGGGGTATAGTATTCTGTAGGGCGTATAGTAATGTAGTTAGGGGGTATAGTCTGTATTGTCGGGTGGTCTCGTCCTGGCTGTCGGGGGTCATAGTCCTTGTCGTGTAGGTCGGTCTCGTATGTATTGTCGGCCGTCTCGTCATGTTTGTCGGGGGGTCTAGTCATGTCGTGTCTGGGGGTTATCGTCCTGTCTGTCGGGTGGTCTCGTCTGTCGTGTCGGGTGGTCTCGTCCTTGTCGTGTCGGGGGGTATAGTCATGTAGTGTAGAGGAACGGTATAGTATGTTTGTAGAGGTGGTATAGTAATGTAGTGTAGGGCGGTATAGTAATGTATTGTAAGGCGGTATAGTAAGATTCGTGTAGCTTTATTAGTATGTAGTTAGGGGGTAAGAAACTAGTGTAGGGATAGTAAGGTAGTGTAAGGGGTCATAGTAAATGTATTGTAATGTGTGCGGTAATGTAATTTAGTGTAGGGCGTGTTGTAATTATTGTAGGGGGTAAGTCACTGAGTGTCGTCGGTATAAGTATGTAAGTCGTAGGGTGTATAGTACTGTAGTTTGCGGGTTGTATACGGTAATTTCAGTGTAGGGCGTATAGTAATGTTATTGTAGGGGGTAGAGTACTGTAAGTGTAGGGCGGCTATAGTAATGTAGTGTAGGGGGGTATAGTAATGTTCGTGGTAGGGGGGTATAGTAATGTGTGCTTTCTCAGATCGGTATATGTCGATAGGTAGTGGGTAGGGGGTATAGTAATGGTAGTGTAGGGTGGTATAGTCAGGGTCGTGTAGGTCGGATTATACGTATGTAATTTTATCCAGTGTATAGTAATTCAGCTAACGGCGGTACCCTACGTCCGTTGTGGCCTCTTTTTTTATCTTCCTTTAGTGTCTTGTGCCCGTACGTACTTGTATGTCGGTATAGTAATTATTGTGTGCGTTCTAGTCTGTATGTAGGTGGTATAGAGTAATGTAGTGGTATAGCTGTATAGTAATGTAGTGTGGGGTTATAGTAATGTAGTGTATGGTGTCGATAGTATGTTTGTAAGGCGGTATATTAATGGAGTGTATGGCAGTAGATAATGTTAGTGTAGGTGTATAGTAATGTAGTGTCTCTTGGGTATAGTAACACATCATAGTGTAGGGGGGTAAGTAAGTAGTGTAGGGTGGGTATAGTAATGTAGTGTAGGGTGGTAAATAGTAATGTGTGGTAAGGGCTGTAATAGGTATTGTAGTCGGTAGGGCTGGTATAGTATGGTATGTAGTGCGGTACAAGATCATGTTTATTGTAAGGCGTATAGTAACATGTAAGAAGCGGTAATAGTAAATATATCTAGTTAGGGGGGTATAGGTAATGCGTGTAGGTGTGGTAATAGTAATGTTTAGTAGGGGGTATAGTAATTCGTTAGTGTCAGGAGGGCGGTAATATAAATGTCGTGTTAGGGCGGTATAGTAGTGTATTGTAGGCGGTAATAGTAATGTATTAGGGGGGTATAGATAAGTGTAGTGTAGGTCATAATAGTATTGTACTGTATTGGGTATAGTAATTCATTGTATGGGGGGGTATAGTAATGTCTTGTATGGCTTAATAGTACTGTAGTGGTAGGGCGGTTAGTAAATGTATTGTAGGGGGGGTATAGTACTGTTAGGTAGGGCGTAGAAGTAATATATTGTAATGGGTTATAGTAAGGAGTGTAGGGCGGTATAAGGAATTGTTTTATAGGGGGTATGTATTTATTGTAGGGGCGTAATAATTAAATGTAGGTAGGCGGTATAGTAGTGTAATTGTAGGGGGGCGGTAATAGCAAATTATTGTAGGGGGGTATAGTAATTTAGTTTAGGCGGTTAGTAAATTATTGTAGTGGGGGGTATAGGTAATGTTTAGTGTAGGGGGGATAGTATGTAGTGTAAGGGTGTATATGCACTGTATTGTAGGGTGTATAGTAATGTAAGTGTAGGGCGGTCAATGAGCACTAATGCATATTGTAGGGGGGTATAGTAATGTAGTGTAGGGGTATAGTTGTATATGTAGGTTTGGTGTATAGTTGAGTATGTAGTTGTTAGGCGTATAGTAAGTATTGTAGGTCAAGGACGGTAATATTAAATGGATATTGTAAGGGGGTACATAGTATTATTGTAGGGGGGTATAGTAATGTATTATGTTAGTGGTTAAATAGTAATGTAGTGTCAGCTGCGGTATAGTAATGTATTGTAGGGCGGTATAGTAATGTAGTGTAGGAGGGTATAGTAATGTAGTGTAGGGCGGTATAGTAATGTATTGTAGGCGGTATATAATGTATTGTAGGACGGTATAGTAATGTATTGTAGGACGGTATACTAAATGTATTTGTAGGGGGGTATAGTAATGGATGTATAGGGCCGTATATAATGTAGTGTAGGTCGGTAATAGTAATGTAGTGTAGGTGGCGGTATAGTAATGTAGTGTAAAGGCGGTATGTAAATGTAGTGTATGGTGGTATAGTAATTTATTGTAGGTCGGTATAGTCATGTAGTGTACGAGGGTAATCGTAATGTATTGTAGGGGGTAAGTCCTGTAGTGTACAGTCGGTATAGTAATGTAGTGTCACGGGGGTATAGTCGTCCTTAGTAGGGTATAGTCCATGTGTGTGTTAGGGAGTGGTATTAGTACTGTATTGTAGGGGAGTTATAAGTTAGTATTGTAGGGCTGTATATAATGGTATTGAGGGGCGGTATAGTAATGTATTTAGGGAGGCGGTATATAATGTATTTAGGGGAGTATATATGTATTTTAGTGCGGTATAGTAATGTAGTGAGGCGTATAGTAAATGTAGTGTATGGGGTATAGTGACTGTATTGTAGGCGGTGGTTATAGTATTAATGTATTGTAGGTGGTATATTAATTGTATTTGTAGGGTGCGCGTGTACACAGTATGTATTGTAGGGTGGTATATGTATGTATTGGTATAGCGGATAGTAATTTAATTTAGGGGTTATCAGTAATGTAGTGGTATGGGGGTATAGTATGTATTGTTTAGGGTGGTATAAGTAAGTGTATTGTCAGAGCGGTAAGTAAATTGTATATCGTAGGGGAGTATGAGTAATGGTATTGCACTAAGGGGGTAAAGGTAATGTGTTGGTAGGGCGGTATAGTCAATGTAATGTAAGCGAGGTAATCTCTAGTACTGTATTCGTAGGCGTAGGTAATGTATTGTAGTGGGGTATCGTAATGTAGTGTAAGGCGGAATAAGTATGTATTGTAGGGGGGTATAGGATGTATAGTGTTAGGGCAGTATAGTAATGTATTGTAGGACGGTATAGAATGTATTTATGACGGTTAGTAATGTATGGTAGGGCAGTAATAGTAATGAGTGTAGGATGGTAATAGTTGTAGTGTAGGGTGGTATAGTAATGTAAATGTAGGGGGTAATGTAAGTAATATTAGGGGTATAGTAATGTGTTAGGGGGTATAGTAATGTATTGTAGGGCTGTATCGTAATTTAATTGTGGGGGTATATTAATGTATTTAGGGGGGTATAGTATGTATGCGGGGTTATGAATGTAAATTGTAGGGGGGTTATATTAATGTATGTAGGACGGTTATAGTCTTTCTTGTCCGGGGGTCCTCGCTTCCTGTCTTGCGGGGGTTCTCGTCCTTTTGTCGGGGGTCTAGTCATGTATTGTAGGACGGTATAGTAGTGTATTGTCGGGGGGTTCATCTTTAACTTGTCTTTCCGGGCGGTAAGTCATACTTGTCGGGGTTATCGTAATGTATGTAGGGGGTTATAGTAATGGTATTGTGGCTGTAAGTACATATATTGTAGGACGTCATGTAATGTCTTGTAGGTAGGGCGTATAGTAATGTATTGTAGGGCGTATATAATGTATTGTAGGGCAGTATAGTAATGTAGTGTAGGGCGGTATAGTAATGTATTGTCGGACGTATAATTATGTATTGTAGTGTATAGTAATGTATTGTATTGCGGTATTTAAGTATTGTAGGGCGGTCTGTATGTAGTTGTAGGGCGGTATAGTATGTATTGTAGGACGTGATAGTAATGTAGTGGTAGGGGTATAGTAATGTAGTGTAGGGCGGTAATAGTATGTATTGTATTGGGTATAAAAGTATGTATTGTAGGCGGTAACGTAAATATTGTAGGGGGTATAGTAATGTAGTGTAGTGCGGTATAGTAATGTAGTGTAGGGCGGTAATATGTAATTTATTGTAATGGGCGTATAGTAAGTGTATTGTAGGGGGTTATAGTAATGTAATTGTAGGGCGTTAAAGTAATATATTGTAGGGGTCTGTAATGTATTGGTATGGCGTATAGAATGTAGTGTCAAGGGTGGGTATAGTAATGTATTGTAGGGTTGTATAGTAATTATTTATGGGGGTATCGTATGTATTTATGGGGGTATAGAATGTTTGTAAGGGGGTTATAGTAATGTATTTTAGGGCGGTAAAGATAATATATTGTAGGGGGTATAGTAATGTAGTGTAGGGGTCTAGTAATGTAGTTAGGGTGGTATAGTAAGTAAGTGTAGGGCGGTATAGTAATGTAATGTAATGCGGTCTAGTAATGTAGTGTAGGTGCGGTATAGTATATGTAGTGTAAGGGGGTAATAGTAATGTAGTGTAGGGGGTATAGTAAATGTTATTTTAGGGGGCATAGTAATGTATTGTATGGCGGTATAGTAATGTTGTGTCAGGGCGGTCATAGTAATTTATTGTAATGGGGGTATAGTAATGTAGTGTAGAGCGGTATAGTAATGTAGTGTAGGGGGTATAGTAATTAGTGTAGGGTGGTATAGTAACGTAGTGTAGGGCGGTATAGTAATGTATTGTGGCGTTATAGTAATGTAGTGTAGGGCAGTATAGTAATGTAGTGTAGGGTATAAGTAATGTAGTGGTTAGGGGGTATAGTATGTAGTGTGGGGGGTATAGTAATGTAAGGTAGGGTGGTATAGTAATGTAAGTGTAGGTGGTATAGTAATGTATTGTTGGCGGTAATAGTAATGTATTGTATGGTGGTTATAGTAATGTATTGTAGGGCGGTAAAGTATATATTGTAGGGGGTATGTAATGATTGGTCTGGCTGTATAGTAATGTAGTGTAAGGGTGGTATAGTAATGTATTGTAGGTGGTATTAGTAATTAATTGTAGGGGTATAGTAATGTAGTGTAGGGGGGTATAGTAATGTATTGTAGGGGGGTATAGTAATGTATTGTAGGGCGGTATAAGTAAATATTTAATGGGGGTATAGTAATTTAGTGTAGTGGGTATAGTTGTAGTGTAGGGTTGGTATAGTAATGTAGTGTAGGTGCGTAATATAATGTAATGTAAGAGGCGGTATATTAATGTGTGTAGGCGTTATAGGTAAATGTATGTCGGGGGTAGGAGTAATTAGTGTAGGGGGTATAGTATGTAGTGTAGGCGGTATAGTAATGTATTTAAGGGGCATAGTATGTATTTTGGGGGGTATAGTAATGTAGTGTAGGGCGGTATAGTAATGTAGTGTAGGGGGTATAGTAATGTAGTGTAGGGGGGTATAGTAATGGTAGTTTAAAAGGGGTATAGTAATGTAGTGTAGGGTGGTATAATAAAGTAGTTGTATGGGCGGTATATTAAGTATTGTCGGCGTATATAATGTAGTGTAGGGCAGTATAGTAATGTAGTGTAGGGGGTGAGTAATGTTAGTTGTAGGGGGTATAGTATGTAGTGTAGGTTGGTATATAATGTAGTGTAAAGGGTGTATAGTAAATTTAGTGTAGTGTGGTTAGTAATGTAGTGTAGGGCGGATAGTAAATGTAATTTGTAGGGGGTATGTAATTTATGGTAAAGGGGTATAAGTATGTAGTGTAGGCAGTATAGTAATGTAGTGTAGGGCTGGTTATAGTAATGTAGTGTAGGGGGTATAGTAATGTATTGTAGGGCGGTATAGTAATGTAGTGTAGGGGGTTTAGTAATGTAGTGTAGGGGTATAGTAATGTATTGTAGGGCAGTATAGTAATGTAGTGTAGGAGGGTATAGTAATGTAGTGTAGGGGGGTATGTAATGTATTAGTAGGTGGGTTATAGTAATGTATAATTACGGGGGTATAGTACTGTAGTGTAGGGGGGTAATGTAATTGAGTGTAAAAGGGCTGTATCGTAAGGTAGTGTATGGGGTATAGTAATGTAGTGGTGGTTGTATAGTAATTTTATTGTATGTCGTTATAGTAATGTAGTGTAGGGCGGTATAGTACGTATTGTAGTGGGGTATAGTAACTGGTAGTGTAGGGCGGTATATCAATATATGTAGGGGGGTATAGTAATGGGAATGGAGTGTTAGGCGGTATAGTAATGTTTGTAGGGGGTTAGTAATGTATGTAGGGCGGGTATGTAATGTATTTAGGGGCGGTATAGTATGTGTATTGTATGGGCGGTATAGCAATGGTATTGTAGGGGGGTATAGTAAATTAGTGTAGGGTCGGTATAGTAATGTATTGTAGGGGTAATAGTAAATGTAATGTACGGGGTCTAGGAATGTATTTGTAGGGTGGTATAGTCAATGTATGTGTAGGGGGGGCGGTATGTATGTAGTGTAGGACGGTATAGTATTCATTTGTAAGGGGGTATAGTTATGTATTGTCGGGGGTAATAGTAATGTATTTTAGGCGGGTATAGTAATGTATTGTAGACGGTATAGTAATGTAGTTGTAGAGGTGATGTCATGTAGTGTACAGGGGCGGTATAGTAATTTTTATTGTAGGGGCGGTATAGTAATGTCTTGTAGGACGGTATAAAGTATGTATTTTAGGACGGTATATAATGTATTGATAGGGGGGTATAGTATGTAAGTGTAGGGCGGTATAGTAATGGATTGGAGGGGGTATAGTAAGGTAAGTGTCAGGGCGGTAGAGTAATGTAGTGTTAGGTGGGCGATAGTAATTTAGTGTCGGCGGTATAGTCATGTCTTGTAGGGCGGTATAGTAATGTAGTGTAGGGCGGTATAGTAATGTAGTGTAGGGGGGTTAGTAATGTATGTAGGGGCGGTATAGTAATGTAGTGTAGGTGTACGTATGTAATTGTAGGTGCGGTATAGTACTTTATTGTATGGGGGTAATAGTAATGTATTGTAGGGGGGGTATAGTAATGTAGTGTAGGGGGGTATAGTAATGTAGTGTATGGGGGTGTAGTAATGTATTGTAGGGGGTATCGTAATGTAAGTGTAGGGTGGTATAGTAATGTATTGTAGGGGAGTATAGAATGTATTGTAAGGGCGGTATAGTCAATGGTATTGTAGGATTGTAGGCGGTATGTAATGTATTGTAAGGAGGTATAGTAATGTTTTATTGTAGGGGAGTATATAAGGTATTGTATGGCGGTATAGTTATGTAGTGTAATGGGGCGTAATCATAATGTAGTGTAGGGTGTATAGTAATTGTATTGTGGGTGGTATAGTAATGTATTGTAGAGCGGTATAGTAATGTATTTATGGAGTATAGTATGTAGTGTAGGGTGGTATAGTATGTAGTGTAGGGCCGGTAATAGTATGTATTGAGGCGGGCGGTCTAGTAATGAGTGGTAGGGGGTATATAATGTAGTGGAGGGGGGTAATAGTAATGTATTAGGGCGGTATAGTACGGTATTGTAGGGGGGTATAGTATGTTCTGTAGGGCGGTATAGTAATGTAGTGTAGGGGGTAGAGTAATGTAGTGTAGGGCGGTATAGGTCATGTATTTAGGGGGTATCTTAATTTATTGTAGGGTTGGTATATTAATTTAGTGTAGGTTGTATTTATTTATTGTAGTGCGGTAATAGTAATGTAGTTTTAGTGGTTATAGTAATGTAAATTGTCGGGTGGTATATAATTTATTGTAGAGCTATCGTATTTATTGTATTGTAGTCATAGTACTTTATTTTATTGTTGTATGTAATTTAGTGTAGGGGGGTAAGTAATGTAGTGTAGGGCGGTATAAATATGTATTGTAGACGGTATAGTAATGTATTGTTAGGGGGTTATAGTAATGTATTGTAGGGCAGTATAGTAATGTATTGTAGGGGGGTATAGTAATGTAGTGTAGGGGCAGTATAGTAATGTAATTGTAGGGGGGTATAGTAATTAGTGTAGGGGTATAGTAATGTATGTGTAGGGCAGTATAGTAATTGTATTGTATGGCGGTATGTCTGTAGTGTAGGCGGTATAGTCAATGGTTTGTAGGGCGGTATAATAATGTAGTGGTAGGAAAGGTATAGTAACTGTATTGTAGGGGGTATAATATGTAGTGTAGGAGGTATATAATGTAGTGTAGCGGTAATAGTAATGTTAGTGTAGGGGGGTAATATTAATGTAGTGTAGGGCGGATAGTAATGTAGTGTAGGGCGGTATAGTAATGTATTGTAGGGCAGTATAGTAATGTAGTGTAGGGGGTATAGTAATGTAGTGTAGGGTGGGTATAGTAATGTATTGTAGGGGGTTAGTAATGTATAGTGGGGGTAATAATGTAGTTGTAGGGGGTTAGTAGTATGTATTGTAGGCAGTATAGTAATGTATTGTGGGGTTATAGTAAATTATTGAAGGGCGTTAAAGTAATGTATTGTAGGGGGTATAGTAATGTAGTGTAGGGTGGTATAGTAATGTAGTGTAGGGTGGTATAAGTACTAGTATGGTAAGGGGGTTACTTAGCATGTATGGAGGGCTGGTAAAGTAATATTTGTAGGACGGTATAGTAATGTATTGTAGGGCGGTATAGTAATGTATTGTAGTGCGGTATAGTAATGTAGTGTAGGGCGGTATAGTAATGTAGTGTAGGGGGGGGTATAGTAAATGTTTATTGTAGACGTAACAGTAATGTATTTGTAGGGCGTAAGTATATATTGTAGGGGGTAATAGGAATTGTATTGTATGGCTTATAGTAATGTAGTGTAGGGCGGTATAGTATGTAGATGTATGCGGTATAGTAATGTATTGTAGGGGGTTATAAGTAATGTATTGGCTAGGGGGTAAGTAATGTATTGTATGGCGGTATAGTAAGTATTGTAACGGGGGTAAAGATCCAAGTGTCTTGTTGCTGTATACGTAATGTTTGCTTAAGGAGGGGTATCGTTTATGTTAGACTGAAATGGCGTCTAGTATACTTGTTTGTTACTGTATTTGTCCTGGTCCCTGGTGCGCGGGCTGTAAATATTCTCTATTGTCTGGTCAGGGGGGGGCTGTTTATTCTCTGTTTTGTGCTGTGGGGGTCTTTTATTCTTTTCCTATCTTTCCTTTCTGCCTGGGGTCTTAATATTGTTTTTTACCTGTTTGGTGTCTGGGTCCCTCTATTATTTTCTTTTTGTTCTGTTCCCTGGGGTCGTTTATGATTTTTTAATTGTGGGTCTGGGGTCTGTTATTATCTTTATTTCTATTTTCTGGTCTTGGGTTCCTGATTATTTTTTTTTATTGTCCCTGGTCTGTGGTGTGGTCTATATATTCTTTTTTTTTCTTTTTTTTTTGGTCTTTGGGTCCTTCATTTTTTTTTTACGGTCTGGGCTGTGTGGCCTGCTATTAAGATATTCGCTTATTTGTTGTCTGTTTGGTTTCTTGTATTATTATTCTTTATTTGTTTGGTCTGAGGTTTTATTTATTCTCTTATTTTCTGGTCTTTGGGTCGTATTTATTCTTTTTATTTTCTGTCTTGGGGTCCTGTATGTTTGTTGATTGCGTTAATTTTGTCCTTGGTTCCTGGGTCTTATTAATTCTTTATTTTCTCCTGGTCTTTGGGCTCTGTATTGGTTCTTTCTTATTGTCCTGGTCTGGGTTCTGTTCATTCTTTTTATTGTCGTGGTCTGGTGTCTGTATTATTCTGTATTGTCTGGTCCTGGGGTCTGTATTATTTCGTATTGTCTGGTCTGGGGCGCATTTTTTTCTCTGATTGTCTGTCCCGGGGTCTGTAGTTAATTATTTTCTTTATTTTCCCTGTGTCTGGGGTTCCCTGTAATTGTTTATTCTGTATTGTCTGGTCTGGGGGTCGCAATCTTTTCTTGATTGTCCCCTGGTGTTGGGTTTCTGTATTATTCTTTATTTTCATGTTTCTATTGGTCTGGGTTCCTGGTGTAATTAAGTTAATTCTTGTCTGAGTTGTGTATAACCTTATTGTTTTGTGTCTGAGGGTCTGTATTATTCTTTATTGTCTGGTCTGGTTCTGTAATTATTCTTTACTTCTCTTTTGTCTGGCCTGGGTTCTGTATTATTCCATTATACACGGACAATGCACTTACATGCACCAGGAAGAAGAAGGTGAACTCCGGGGACCTGAGAGGGGAAGTGACACATTCAGGATATCGGGCGCAGAGAGCATTCTGGTCAGACAATGCACTTTCGGGGATAGTGACAGGACAGGTAAATAAATGTGCCCCAATGGATCAGTATTCTATCCCCCAAAATCACTTAGAACACAGAAGTGAAAAAACGCTCATGTGTAAGGGTCCTGAGGAAGTGGTAACTACAACTGCAGTTATTCACTAAAATGGGAGAGTTGCACCCTTCAGCGTCACTCAAACCCAATGGTCAGAGCACCCAGACTGACCTTGCAGAGGGTGCAGGGAGGAGTAAGGGTAATGTTTTTATCTTTTTCATGTGTGGTTCAAGTCAGTGGCGTAACTAGAAGCTGATGGGCCCCAGTGTATAGTTTGTGCCAGGCCCCCAACTATAATGTATGGTTTATAGTAATATACACTCACCGGCCACTTTATTAGGTACACCTGTCCAACTGCTTGTTAACACTTAATTTCTAATCAGCCAATCACATGGCGGCAACTCAGTGCATTTAGGCATGTAGACATGATCAAGACAATCTATAATATAAGCTTAGATACAGCAGCTCAGCCCTGTGTATGGTGGATGTCTATATAATATAAGCTTAGATACAGCAGCTCAGCCCTGTGTATGGTGGATGTCTATATAATGGCAGCTTAGATACAGCGGCTCAGCTCTATGTATGGTGGTTGCCTATATAATGTCAGCTTAGATACAGCAGCTCAGCCCTGTGTATGTTGGATGCCTATATAATGGCAATTGGAGTTTAAACATTTTTTGATGTAATGGGACCAGGGATTATCAATAAAGCTTCATTACAGACACCTTACAGCTGATCATTGCAGTCTGGGACTATAGTAACATCCAGAGAGGTCACCAGAGGTCACAGTGTTCAGAGGGGTCCGTCTGTAACTAGGGGTTGTCTGTAAGTCGGGTGTCCTTAAGTAGGGGACCGCCTGTACATTGTTTTAACAAGGCAGCTTAGATGCATCAGTTCAGCTCTATGTACGGTCGATATCTATATAAGAAGAGCTTGGATACAGCAGCTCATATGTAGTGGACACCTATGTGATGGCAGCTTACAGTACATGTCTCATCCCCCGCAACCCTCATAAACAATGCATCCTTCTCAACCACAACAGCTCAGCTCTATGTATGGTGGATGTCTATATAATGGCAGCTTAGATACAGCGGCTCAGCTCTATGTATGGTGGTTGCCTATATAATGTCAGCTTAGATACAGCAGCTCAGCCATGTGTATGGTGGATGTCTATATAATGTCAGCTTAGATACAGCAGCTCAGCTCTATGTAAGGTGGATGCCTATATAATGGCAGCTTAGATACAGCGGATCCATGATACCACCCCAACCCCAGCCTGAGCGCGATACAAGGCAGGATGGATCCATGACACCAGCACCACCGCCTGACCCGCTGATACAAGGCAGGATGGGATCCATGACACCACACCAGCCTGGCCGCTGATACAAGGAGGATGGAATCCATGACACCACCACCAACACCTGGACCCCGCTGATACAAGGCAGGAGGTATCCATGGCACCACACCACCAGCCTGACCGCTGATTACAAGGGCAGGATGATCCAGACACCACCACCAAGGCCTGAGCCGCTGATACAAGGCAGGATGGATCCCTGACACCACCACCACCAGCCTGAACCCTGATACCAAGGGCCGGATGGAATCCATGGACACCCCCACCACCAGCCTGACCCGCTGATACAAGGCAGGATGGATCCATGACACCACCAGCACAGCCTGACCCGTGATTTACAAGGCAGGATGGATCCATGACACACCAGCACCAGCCTGCTGAGCCGCTGATACAAGGCAGGATGGATCCATGACACCCCCACCACAGCCTACCCGCTGATACAAGGCAGGATGGATCCATGACACCACCACCACCAGCCTGAGCGCTGATACAAGGCAGGATGGAATCCATTGACACCACCCACCCACCAGCATGACCCGATGTGATACAAGGCAGGAGACCATGACACCACCAGCCCAGCATGACCCGCTGAACCAGGCAGGAGGAATCCAGCACACCACCACCCCAGCCTGACCCGTCTGGATACAAGGCAGGATGGATCCAGACACCAGCACCAGCCTGAGCCGCTGATACAAGGCAGGATGGATCCATGACACCACCCCACCACCAGCCTGACCCGCTGAACAAGGGCAGGACAGGAGGATGATCCATGGACACAACACCACCAGCCTGACCGCTGAACAAGGAGGATGGAGCCATGACCACACCAGCACCAGCCTGACCCGTGATAAAGGGCCAGGATGGAATCCATGACACCACACCACCAGCTGAGCCGCTTGAACAACGGCAGGATAGGATGGTCCATGGACCACACCACCACCAGCCTGACCGCTGATACAAGGCAGGATGGATCCATGACCCACCACCACCGCCCTGACCGCTGATGATTACAAGGCCAGGATGGATCCATGAAACCACCACCACCAGCGCTGAGCCGCTGTGATACAAGGCAGGATGGATCCGGACACCACACCACCAGCGACCGCTGAAGGCGCCAGGATCCATAAACCACACCGCCGTGATACAAGGCAGGATGGACCATGACACACCACCACCAGCCTGAGCCCGCTGATACAAAGGCGGATGGATCCATGACACCACCACCACACAGGCCTGACCCGCTGTGCTGATACAGAGGCAGGAGTGGATCCCTGACACCACCCACCACAGCCTGACCGCTGATACCAAGGCAGGATGGATCCATGACTCACACCACCACAGCCTGAGCCCTGTGATGATACAAGGCAGGATTGGACCATGACACCACCACCCACCACCTGACCGATGATACCAAGGCAGGGATGGATCCCATGACACCACCAGCCCCAGACCTGACCCGCTGATACAAGGCAGGAGGATCCATGATGACACCACCAGCACAGGCCTGCACGCGCGCAGATACAGGCTGAGGATGGTCCATGACCACAGCACCAGCCTGACACGCTGATACAAGGTCCGGATGGATCCATGGACACCCCCACCACCAGCCTGATGCCGCTGATACAAGGCAGGATTGGATCCATGACAACCACACCACCCAGCCTGACCGCTGATTACAAGGCAGGTGGATCCATGGAACACACCACCACCAGCCTGACCCCGCTATACAAGGCAGGATGGACCATGAACCAGCCACCAGCCCTGACCTCGCTTTGATACCAGGCCAGGATGGGTGGATCCATGACACCACCACCCCACCAGCCGGACACGCTGACTACAAGCCAGATGGATCCATGGACAACCCACACCAGCCTGAGCCGCTGATACAGAGCAGGATGGATCATGACACCACCACCACCAGCCTGAGCCGCTGATACAAGGCAGGAGGATCCATGGCACCCCACCAACCAGCCTGGACGCCGCTGGATACAAGGCAGGATGGATCCATGACACCCCAGCACCAGCCTGACCGCTGATACAAGGCAGGATGATCCATGACACCACCACCACCAGCATGACCCGTGATACAAGGCAGGATGGATCCAGGACACCACCACCACCAGAAGCCTGACTGCGATTACAAGGCAGGATGGAATCCATGACACCACCAACCACCAGCCTTGAGCCGGCTATACAAGGCAGGATGATCCATTGACACCAACACCCACAGCCTGAAAGACGCTGCTACAAGGCGGAGGATCCATGACACCACCACCACCAGCCTGAACCCGGTGATACAATGGCGAGGATGGGATCCATGACACCAGCACACCAGCCTGAGACGCTTGTGATACAAGCAGGATGGATCCATGACACCACCACCACCAGAATGACCCGTGATCAAGGCCGGATGGGATCCATGACACCACCACCACCAGCCGGAAGCCGCTGATACAAGGCAGGATGGATCCATGACACCACCACCACCAGCATGACCCGCTGATACAAGGACAGGAGGGATGCCATGCTTTCATGTTGTGATGCCAAATTTGACCCTACCATCCGAAGTCGCAGCAGAAAGAAATCGAGACTCATCAGACCAGGCAACGTTTTTCAATCTGCTTCTATGCCAATTTCGATGTGAGCTGTGCAAATTGTAGCCTCAGTTTCCTGTTCTTAGCTGAAGGAGTGGCACCCGGTCGTGGTCCTTCTGCGCTGTAGCCCATCTGCATCAAAGTTGGACGTTTTACGGGCGTTTCAGAGATGCTCCTTTGCCGAACCTTGGTTGTAAGGGTGGTGGAGATTTTGAGTACTGTTGCCTTTCTATAAGCTCAAAACAGTCTTGCCCATTCTCCTCTGACTCTGCGATCAACAAGGCATTTCCGCCCACAGAACTGCCGCTTCACTGGATTGTTTTTTCTTTTTCGGCCATTCTCTGTAACCCTTAGAGAATGGTTGTGCGTGAAAAATACCAGTAGTTTCTGAAATACTCAGACCCAGCCCTTCTGGCACAACACCATGACCACGTTCAAAGGCCACAAATCACCTTTCTTCCCATTACTGATGCTCGGGAGAGAACTGCAGGAGATTGTACGGCAAAGTTCGGCATTTAGTGGTTCTTGAGTCCTGCGCCTTATTCTGACATCGTGGAGGGGCGTCCTATACAGATGTTTGCACGGATCGATCACAAACCAAAAGTGCACCTAAAAGGCACAAAAATAGGCGCAGAAAATGCACCCTCCTCTGAGCAGCTGCCCACTTCCAAAAAACTCCCTTTTTATTACTAAAAACATAAATTTTAGGTTAACAATGAAGAATTCCCTCATACAACATGGAAAATACTGCGGAGCAGTTAAAAAATGTAAAATCTTCCAGGAAACGGACTTCATAACTTCTATGGGGATCATCTCTGTGAGTGATCATTGTCTATGGGACAGCTACTGGGAGTTGATTATTGTATATGGGAATCACTCGGGAGGATTATGGTCTTATTGTACAGATCTGTAATATTATCAGGAGGCCATTATGTAAATTATAATAAAAAAGGAAAAAAAAAAAGACTCATTTCAGCAAGAATTTTTTTTTTTTTCCATCTCTGTACTTTTAGTCCCTGCGAGTGACATCAAAATGAGACGAGTTTTGTGCAGAGATGAAGCCTGACGGATCTGTCACATTTTCTCGTTCTCCTTTCATTAGGCTCACAAATGAGATCTAAAAATGTGCGAATTTTAGGCGCAAATGGAAATCGGACCATGCGACAGTTTCTAAAGTGCATTTACTAAGGCAGAAACCAGATCCATCATAGATCAGGAGCATTAAAAAGAGAAACAAGGCCCGCAAAAATAGGAGAACCTGAGACCCACTATGATTAATGTCCCCCCTACGTAGACCCTTACATATCCAAGACAGACAGCCTTTTGCTGAAAGTGCACGGCCTGTAAAAGTCTGAGGATTGTTTCCAAACTGGACGTTTTCTCATCATCTAGGTACGTGTGAGCACGATAAAAGCCAATTGAATTCAGGGCCGCCCCTGTACCATCAGCCAGGACCCATCATCACACTACAATGTGAGTGCCCCAGGGGGAACCCTGTTTACACCCATGGCTCATGGCTCCTTCATTGCTTCACCCTGCCTGGCTCTGACGGCTGATTGATGAAGGGGTCTACACCCAAAGAGTTTTCAAACAGGGCCACCCGCCCATTTCCCCCCATACACTCAGCCACGGTGGGGATGTTGCAATATTAAGTGTATTCCCTGGATCTAACAGAAGTATTCAGAATCAGGGTTTTTAACAGGTCTGGGGTAGGGGAGTTGGAGGTTGCCAATGCGGGGAGGAGAAGAGTGGGAGTGAAGGAAAGTGAGGAAGTGGCCTGTGCCCACAGAAGAAAACACTCAAGGCATGGGGAACACCGCCCGGGTAACACCTATGCCTCAGGTCATGACTATTGGCGGCAATATAAAGAAATCTGGCAGAGTTTCTGAGGGAGCGATTGAAGTTGTTATTATTTTGGTGCCCGTCTTTTGCCGTTCGTCTAGGAAACATCCAAGCAGGAAGGGGTACAGGAAGAGGTCTGTAATTAGTCTGGTTTGGTGCTTTGGTCCAGCAGAGACGACTCTAGGTCACCGATGTTCGCGCTCTTCAGCAAATGTCACGAGAGGAGGTCGGGGGTTATTTAGGAACTTTGTTACGATGTCGAGGAGTGCGCGAATCTGATTTTATGTTTAGAAAATATTTTAAATTATTACATTTAATGAAGGGGGAGGGAAAGTAAGGGTAAAAGGCGGATTCCATCTCCTACACAGAATCTGTGCAAGGAATTAGCCATCGCTTTTGATCTTAAGGGGTCCATGTGGGACCCCCACACCCCATAGGATTACTCTCGGGTGCTGATTATCCTGCCTTGTATCAGCGGCTCAGGCTGGTGGTGGTGGTGTCATGGTGTGGGGAATATTTTCTTGACACTCTTTGGGCCCCTTGGTACAACGCCACAGCCTACCTGAGTATTGTTGCTGACCATGTCCATCCCTTTATGAGCACAATGTACCCTGTAACATCTGATGGCTACTTTCAGCAGGATAATGCGCCATGTCATAAAGCTGGAAGCATCTCAGACTGGTTTCTTGAACATGACAATGAGGTCACTGGACACAAATGGCCTCCACAGTCACCAGATCTCAATCCAATAGAGCATCTTTGGGATGTGGTGGAACGGGAGATTCACATCATGGATGTGCAGCCGACAAATCTGCGGCAACTGTGTGATGCCATCATGTCAATATGGAGCAAAATCTGTGAGGAGCTTCCAGCACCTTGTTGTATCTATGCCACGAAGAATTGAGGCAGTTCTGAAGGCAAAAGGGGGTCCAACCCGTTACTAGCATGGTGTACCTAATAAAGTGGCCGGTAAGTGTATGTTAGTAGATCCTGGTTCAGGTATTTGATGCCAGAACCACAGATCTGGGTTTTACACAGTAAACAGCGGGAGGATTCTGACTTTAATAAAAATGACTTGTGTGCTGTTCAGGGTCTGAGGAAAGCTGGGTGATTCCAATATAATCCTGACAGGGTGTGATATGTAAATGACCCCGGATTCCGGTGTCTCCTGACTCCGCCCCTTTCTATTATTGCTGCTGCTGATCAAACAGCCCCAGAAAACAAAAGCTTATCGCCCCCTCTCATCGTCCCCTCCGCCGCAGCAGCCTGGCCAAGAAATCACATGACGTCAGCGACTGCCATTAATTACTCCGAAAGACACAAAGCAAACACCAGGGTGCTGCAAAACACCATAGGGAGGGGGGGCTGTGTGTGCTCTCAGGTCATGGAGGGGTTAAATGGGCACTAATACTGAAAGCCCTAATACATACATCCTATCCCTATAGAATGAAAATTAGGGGTTGTCAACCCTTTACGTGCCAGGCTGCAGCACCTACCATCGCCTTCTGCTGCAGAACATTTGGGGACGTTTAACCCTTCCATTGCCACCATTGCACCTTGCCCTCCGTTGCACCCAGAGGTCAGAGCTCCATAAATGTTACCGGGTGGGATTTACCCATAAAGACCAAGATATTCACTCAGGGTCACATCTTCCAGGACTCTCTGGCTAAATCTATGCATCACAGTCAATGATCAGGCCCTGGCACTCTAGAGGTTAAAAGAAATCTACCCCATGGATGCCGTGCTCTGCACTTACCTGCTCCTGATCTTTTCTTCTTTTTGTTATTTATAGTTTAGTTTTTGAGAAAATTCCCTTTGACAGTTATGCAAATGAGCCCCAGGGGCTCCTGGCTACGTCACAAAAACCCTACTATCTCCATCGCCTAATTATTATTCTCGGCTTTTCTTCCTGCCTCCTCCCTCCGTGAATGGGGGTGTAAACAATTAGCAGAAGACGGATCCATTAGAGGCTGCTGTGACGAAACCAGGAGCCCCTGAGGCTCATTTGTACATTTTTAAAAAGACTGACCCCCAAAAATCCAAATATTCTTGGGACGACCCCTTTAACTATTTCTCCTGCAGACGTCTCTATCTGTACATGAAGAAAACCACATACTATTAACCCTTTGTATTCCGAAGAGAGACTGAGTATTTGACCTGCTGATGGTCTCCCTCCAGTCCAGCCCAGCAGATCGGAGACTGCATAGGGGCACCTGAAGGGTAATTTCATCCATTTTACATAAACGCTGCCCCCTACAGACTGGGAAGGGTAACGCGCAATGAGAAGTTCTATTCTCATGGATGACCTCCCCCTTGTAATATTAACCCTTCTGCCTCCCCCTGGTGGTCTCTCTCTATAGTACGGCCCCTATAAGTCTGTCTCTGCAGCATGTGCACGGATTTCAGTAAGAATCCTCCCTCTGATGTGAACATGACCCGAGTCTAGTGCAGGGAAGGCGAATATCTGCATCGGAAGGCCATGGCGGTTTAACCCCTCGTGACCCAGGCCACCGTTACGTAGGGGGGACATTAATCATAGTGGGGTCTCAGGTTCCCTATTTTTGCGGGCCTTGGTTTCTCTTTTTAATGCTCCTGATCTATGATGGATCTGGTTCTGCCTTAGTAAATGCACTTTAGAAACTGTCGCATGTCCGATTCATTTGCGCCTAAATTCGCAATGTTTAGATCTCATTTGTGAGCTAATGAAAGGAGAGACGAGAAAATGTGACAGAATCCGTTCAGGCTTCATCTCTGCACAAAACCGTCTCATTTTGATGTCACTCGCAGGGACTAAAAGTTACAGAGATGGAAAAAAAAAAAAAATTCTTGCTGAAATGAGTCTTTTTTTTTCCTTTTTTATTATAATTTACAGTAAATGGGCTCCTGATAATATTCAGATCTGTACAATAAGACATAATCCTCCGAGGATCCATATACAATAATCACTCCCAGAGATGATCCCATAGACAATGATCACTCACAGAGATGATCCCCATAGAAAGTTATGAAGTCGTTTCCTGGAAGATTTTAACATTTTTATAACTGCTCCGCAGTATTTTCCATGTTGTATAGAGGGAATTCTTCATTGTTAACCTAAAATGTTATGTTTTTTAGTAATAAAAAGGGAAGTTTTTTGGAAGTGGCAGCTGCTCAGAGGAGGTGCATTTTCTGCGCCTATTTTTGTGCCTTTTTAGGTGCACTTTTGTGTGATGATCCGTGCAAACATCTGTATAGGACGCACCCTCACATGGTCAGAATAAGGCGCAGGGACTCAGAACCACTAAAGTGCCGAACTTTGCCGTACAATCTCCTGCAGTTCTCTCGGCCGAGCATCAGGAGATGGGAAGAAAGGTGATTTGTGGCCTTTGAACGTGGCATGGTGTTGGGTGCCAGAAGGGCTGGGTCTGAGTATTTTCAGAAACACTGGTATTTTTTCACGCACAACCATCTTAGGGTTTACAGAGAATGGTCCGAAAAAAGAAAAAAACAATCCAGTGAGCGGCAGTTCTGTGGGCGGAAATGCCTTGTTGATGCAGAGGTCAGAGGAGAATGGGCAAGACTGTTTGAGCTTGATAGAAAGGCAACAGTACTCAAAATCCCACCACCCTTACAACCAAGGTAGGCAGAAGAGCATCTCTGAAACGCGTAACGTCCAACTTTGAGCAGATGGGCTACAGCAGCAGAAGACCACACCGGTGTGCCACTCCTTTCAGCTAAGAACAGGGAAACTGAGGGCTACAATTGCACAAGCTCACAATCGAAATTGGGCATAGAAGAGATTGAAAAAATCGTTGCCTGGTCTGGATGAGTCTCGATTTCTTTCTGCTGCGACATTCGGATGGTAGGGTCAGAATTTGGCATCAACAACATGAAAGCATGGATCCTCCTGCCTGTATCAGCGGGTCAGCTGGTGGTGGTGGTGTCATGGATCCATCCTGCCTGTATCAGCGGCTTCGCTGGTGGTGGTGGTGTCATGGATCCCATCCGCCTTGATCACGGGTCATCTGGTGGTGGTGGTGTCAGGATCCATCCTGCTTGTATCAGCGTCTCAGGCTGGTGTGCTGTGTCATGATCCACCTGCCATTGTATCACCGGGTCAGGCTGGTGGTGGTGGTTCATGGATCCTCCGCCTTGTAGCACGTCCTTCAGGCTGTGGGTGTGGTGTCATGGATCATCCTGCCTTGTATAGCGGCTCAGGCTGGTGGTGGGGTGTCATGGATTCCATCCTGCCTTGTAATCGCAGTCAGGCTTGGTGGTGGTGGTGTCGAGATCCATCTGCCTTGTATCACGGGTCAGGCTGGTGGTGGTGGTGTCATGGAATCATCCTGCCTTGTATCAGCGGGTCAGGCTGGTGGTGGGGTGTCATGGATCCATCCTGCTTGTAATCAGCGGCTCAGGCTGGTGTGGTGGGGTGACATGGATCCTCCTGCCTTGTATCAGCGGCGTCAGGCTGGTGGTGGTGGTGTCATGGATCCATCCTGCCTTGTATCAGCGGGTCAGGCTGGTGGTGGTTGTCATGGATCCATCTGCTTGTATCAGCGGCTCAGGCTGGTGGTGGTGGTGTCATGGATCCAATCCTGCCTTGTATCAGCGCAGGCTGGTGGCGGTTCATGGATCCATCCGCCTTGTATAGCGGGTCGGCTGGTGGTGGTGTGTGTCATGGATCCATCCTGCCTTGTATCAGCGGTCAGGCTGGGTGGTGGTGGTGGTCATGGATCCAATCCTGCCTTGTATCAGCGGCTCAGGCGGTGGTGTGGTGTCATGGATCCATCCGCCTTGTATCAGCGTGCTCAGGCCTGGTGCGTGGTCATGGATCCATCCTGCCTTGTATCAGGGCCAGCTGGTGCTGGTGGTGTCATGGATCCATCCTGCCTTGTATCAGCGGGTCAGGCTGGTGGCTGGTGTGTCAGTGGGGATCCTCCCTGGCCTTGGTATCCATCGGTCAGGCTGGTGGTGGTGGGTCATGGATCCATCCTCCTTGTATCATCAGGTTCAGGCTGTGGTGGTGTGTCTGGTCCATCCGCCTTGTAGTCAGCGGGTCAGGCTGGTGTGGTGGTTGTCAGGATCTCTCCTGCCTTGTATCAGCAAGGGTCAGGCCTGGTGGTGGTGGTGGTGTCATGGATCCATCCTGCCTTTTATCAAGCGGGCTCAGGCTGGTGTGGTGGTGTCTGGATCCATCCTGCCTTGTATCAGCGGGTGGCTGGTGGGTGGTGTGTATGGATCTGCGCTGCTTGTCTCAGCGGCAGGTGGTGGTGTGGTGTCATGGATCCATCCTGCCTTGTATCAGCGGCTCAGGCTGGTGGTGGTGGTGTTCATGGATCCATCCTGCCTTGGTAATCATCGGGTCAGGCTGGTGGTGGTGGGTGCATGGATCCATGCCTGCCTTGTATCAGCGGTCAGGCTGGTGGTGGTGTGGTCATGGACCTCCATCCTGCCTTGTTCAAGCGGTCAGGCTGGTGGCTGTGGTTCATGGATCCATCCTGGCCTTTATCACGGGTCAGGCTGGTGTGGTGTGTAGGTCATCTCTTGTTCAGCGGTCAGGCTGGTGGTGTTGTTCCATGATCATCTCCTGCCTGCCCTTGTATCAGCGGGTCAGGCTGGTGGTGGGGTGGTGTCATGGATCCATCCTGCCTTGTATCAGCGGCTCAGGCTGGTGCTGGTGTTCATGGATCCCATCCTGCCTTGTATCAGACGGGTCAGGCTGGGGTGGTGGTGTGCATGGATTCCTCTGCGCTGGTTCAGCGGGTCATGCTGGGCTGGTGGTGTCATGGGTCCCTGCTGTATCAATCGGGATACATGCTGGTGGGTGGGTGGTGTCAATGGATCCAATCCTGCCTTGTATCAGCGCTCAGGCTGGTGGTGGTGGTGTCATGGATCCATCCTGCCTTGTATCAGCGGGTCGTCAGGCTGGTGGTGGGGGTGGTATGGATCCATCCTGCCTTGTATCAGCGGCTCAGCAGGCTGGTGCTGGTGGTGTCATGGATCCATCCTGCCTTGTTAAATCAGCGGGTCAGGCTGTGCTGGTGGTGTCATGGATCCATCCTGCCTTGTATCAGCGGTCAGGCTGGTGGTGGGGGTGTCATGGATCCATCCTGCCTTGTATCAGCGGTTCAGGCTGGTGGTGGTGGTGTCAGGGATCCATCCTGCCTTGTATCAGCGGCTCAGGCCTTGGTGGTGGTGTCATGGATCCATCCTGCCTTGTAATCAGCGGTCAGGCTGGTGGTGTGGTGTCCATGGATACCTCCTGCCTTGTATCAGCGGGGTCAGGGTTGGTGGTGGTGTCATGGATCCATCCTCCTTGTATCAGCAGGCTGCAGGCTGGTGTGGTGGTCATGGATCCCATCCTGCCTTGTATCAGCGCGGTCAGGCGGTTGGTGCTGGTGTCATGGATCCATCCTGCCTTGTATCAGCGTCTCAGGTGGTTGGGTGGTTGGTATCATGGATCCGATGGCTAATCCTTAGCACAGATTATCTGTGTAGGAGATGGAATCCGCCTTTTACCCGCTGTTACTTCCCCTCCACCTTCATTAAATGTAATAATTAAAATATTTATCTAAAACATAAAATCAGGATTCAGCTCAGCTCCTCGGACATCGGAACAGAAGTCTAAATAACACCCGGACCTTCCTCTCCGTGACATTGCTGAAGAGCGTGAAGATGCGGTGACCTGAGAGTCGTCTCTGCTGGAACAAAGCACCAAACCAGACGTAATTACAGACACGTCCTTCCTGTACCTTCTGCTTGAGATGTTCAGAGACGAGCGGCAAAAGACGGGCAAAAAAATAAATAAACAAACTTCATCGCTCCCATCAGGACACATCTGCACAGATTGATGTATAGATGCAGCTTAATGCTCATGACCTGAGGCATGGGTGTTACACGGGCGGTGATCCATGGCGGTGTGGCGTGTTTTCTGGTGGGCACGGCCACTTTCTCACTTGTCCTTCACTCCTCCAAGCATTGGGCACCTGACACCTCCCCTATCCCCGGACCTGTACCCTGATTCTGAATACTTCTGTAAGATCCAGGGAATACACTTAATATTGCAACATCCCCACCGGTGGCTGACAGTGTATGGGGGGAGATATGGCCGTGTGGCCCTGTTGGACACTCTTGGTGTAGACCCCTTCATCAGCCGTCAGAGCCAGCAGGGTGAAGCAAGGAGAGGGAGCCATGAGCCATGTGGTAACAGGGTTCCCCCTGGGGCACTCACATTGTAGGTGATGATGGGTCCTGGCTGATGATACAGGGGAGGCCAATGATGTCAGTGGCTTTATCCAGGGGCTCACACGTGGACAGAGATGATGAGAAAACGTACAGTTTGGAAAACAGATCCTCAGAAGTTACAGGCCGTACAGCTTTCCATGCCAAAGGCTGTCTGTCTTGGCAGATGTAGGGTCAGACAGTAGGTGTTCTCCTTATGTAGAGATTGCCAATTAAGGCCACCTTAAAGGTGTGTGAAGACTTAAACCCATAGATGCTCCACTAGGGAATTCTGGGAAGAATGCTAAAAAGTTTTCCAAGGTGTTAAATGGAAAACAATGCCTCCTTTTGCTACCTTGAAAGGTTTGGCTTAATCCCACATCATGTTATTAGACTTATACGTCATACTTGATGTTAAGGGGGCTGCCTTTCAAGGTAGCAAAAGGAGGTATTGGGGGTCATTTACTAAGGGCCCGATTCGTGTTTTCCCGACGTGTTACCCTAATATTTCCGATTTGCGCCGACTTTCCATGAATTGCCCCGGGATTTTGGCGCACGCTATCAGATTGTGGTACATCGGCGCCGGCATGCACGCGACGGAAATCAGGGGACGTGGCCGAACGAAAACCCGACGGATTCGGAAAAACCGCCGCATTTAAAAAAAGAAATGTGTCGCTGGGCACGCGTTTACCTTCATTTGGCCCGGCTCGGTGAACTCCAGCGCGTTCAGATGCTTTTCAGCGCAGCAGTGCCACCTGGTGGACGGCGGAGGAACTATCTTGATGAATCCCGTCCGGACCTGAATCCAACGCAGAGAACGCGCCGCTGGATCGCGAACGGACCGGGTAAGTAAATCTGCCCCATTGTTTTCCATTTAACACCTTGGAAAACTTATTAGCATTCTTGGCAGATGTAGTGCAGATAAACTTCCCTTGTTGCAGGGAGTAGGGAGTCCCTTGTAGTAGTGACTCAACCCCGAAGTAGTGATCTGCAGGGCTAGAAGAACTTCTTTGCCGCTGCATCGACATCACAATTTTACATTGTCTTCATACAGAAATCTCAGGACAGAGACTAAGTCAAAAGTCTGGAAAGACCCACAGCCCAGAGCTAAGCCTATCATTATAGTCTCCAGGTCTCAGCCTCTAGAAAGTTCCAGGGAGCAAGCCAATCGACAGACTATAGCAGTGATGGCGAACCTTTTAGATACAGAGTACCCAAACTACAACCAAAACCCACTATTATGTTGCAAAGTGCCAACATGACAATTTGAGCAGTAACCTATTGATCTCTGATGTATCACAAGTTTTAATCGTATTGGCGTCCTGAGGACATCAATACAATAGAAAGCAGGAGATATTTGGATTGTAGCTTCCCCCCAGGGTCCCCCGAAGAGGAAACAGGAGCTCCAACGATAATCCACCTCTGTCCACACCTTCTGGCTACTCCTGTAGTCCTTGTAGCCAAGTAGGTGTAACTTTAAAAAAGCGCTGAGCATGGCGTATCCTGGGCTGTCTTGGACCGCAGGAAGAAAACTTGAGTCCTATCTGGTAAATTCTGTGCTGGGTGCCCACAGAAAGGGCTCCGAGTGCCACCTCTGGCACCCGTGCCATAGGTTCGCCACCACTGGACTATAGCAACAACAGAAGAAATCATAAGAATAATACAAATACATGAAAATATTTATTACTTATAGTGCACACAACACACCCGCTTGTATCAGCAGGTGCTGCTCTTGTTACACAATGCAACATAGACAGGGGGAAATGCAGGGGCAGCTGGGAAAATAGCCCAGTGGGGTGATCAGTCCTACTGGGTCCACTCCAGCACAAATTCCAGACTTTGGATTTTGTAATGACCTGACTCTGGAACATTAAAGTATCACTATGAGTGTCTGTGAGGTTTAAAGGAAATGATAGATGTTGAAAAGTGATATTTATTCAATTCAATCCCCCCTGATACCCCTACAAAAATTTCAGTGCAGGACTCATCTAATCTACCAAGACATGCAAAAGTTTTCTTAGTGATGCTGTGGAGCACAATCCAAGGTCAGTACAGGATAAGTAATGTCATATATGTACTCCTAGACTCATTCACCAGCAGCAGAATAGTGAGTGCAGCTCTGGAGTGTAATAGTGCAGTACTGTACAGGATAAGTAATGTCATATATATACACCTAGAGTTATACTCCAGAGCTACACTCACTATTCTGCTGCTGATGAATAATAGTGCAGTACTGTACAGGATAAGTGATGTATTACTTGTACACAGTGACAGTCTATGTGGTCAGTATTACGCTCTTTAGGGCTTATGACGTTGTATTTGTAGCGATTCATGAAGCTCTTGTAATGTTGTATCAGGTCTCGCGCCTTCTATGTACATGCAGCCACCATGTGACAGGACCTTATTGTTGCTAAGCACCGCATGTATGTGCTTGTACGGTAAGATGACCTGTCCGATGGTGTGCTGAGCTCACAGAGCATTGTCAGGACTGGATACAATTGTCTCCACTTTTGAGAGCAGGACTATAATAATACACACTGCTGGGGGACATAGGGGGGGTCCTACTAGTCTATGTAGATGTATATGATGTATATGATGTATATGATGTATATGATGTATATTTATATGATGTATATGATGTATATTTATATGATGTATATGATGTATGTAATGAAGATGCATATGATATGTATGATGTATGTAATGAAGATGTATATGATATGTATGATGTAGATGATGATGTATATGATGTATAAGTTGTAGATACATAAGATGTAGATGTATATGATGCAGTTGTATATGATGTATATGTTATATATGATGTAGATGTATATGATGTAGATGTATATGATGTATATGATGTAGATGTATATGATGTATATGATTTAGATGTATATGATGTATATTATGTAGATGTATATGATATGTATGATGTAGATGATGGATGATGTAGATGTATATGATGTAGATGTATGTGATGTAGATGTATATGATGTATAAGTTGTAGATGATGATGTATATGATGTATATAATGTATTGGGTCTTTTAGTACATCCTGGTTCAGGTATATGATGCCAGAACTTCAGATCTGGGTTTTACACAGTAAACAGCGGGAGGATTCTGACTTTAATAAAAATGACTTGTGTGCTGTTCAGGGTCTGAGGAAAGCTGGGTGATTCCAATATAATCCTGACAGCGTGTGATATGTAAATGACCGCAGATCCGGTGTCTCCTGACTCCTCCCCTTTCTATTATTGCTGCTGCTGATCAAACAGCCCCAGAAAACAAAAGCTTATCGCCCCCTCTCATCGTCCCCTCTCATCGTCCCCTCCGCCGCCGCAGCCTGGCCAAGAAATCACATGACGTCAGCGACTCCCATTAATTACTCCGAAAGACACAAAGCAAACACCAGGGTGCTGCAAAACACCATAGGGAGGGGGGGGCTGTGTGTGCTCTCAGGTCATGGAGGGGTTAAATGGGCACTAATACTAGAAGCCCTGATACATACATCCTATCCCTATAGAATGAAAATTAGTGGTTGTCAACCCTTTACGTGCCAGGCTGCAGCACCCACCATCGCCTTCTGCTGCAGAACATTTGGGGACGTTTAACCCTTCCATTGCCACCATTGCACCTTGCCCTCCGCTGCACCCAGGGGTCAGAGCTCCATAAATGTTACTGCGTGGGATTTACCCATAAAGACCACGATATAAAGACCAATTTATGCATCACCTTTATTATGAG
Organism: Engystomops pustulosus; assembly: GCA_019512145.1. Lineage (NCBI taxonomy): Eukaryota > Metazoa > Chordata > Amphibia > Anura > Leptodactylidae > Engystomops > Engystomops pustulosus. The sequence continues at coordinate 60,937 of WNYA01001614.1, forward strand.
ATTGACCCTTTATTTACCAGAATGAGCAGGCCCTGGCACTCTAGAGGTTAAAAGAAATCTACCCCATGGATGCCGTGCTCTGCACTTACATGATCCTGACACGGGATCTTTTCTTCTTTTTGTTACTTATAGTTTAGTTTTTGAGAAAATTCCCTTTTAAAATGATGTAAATGAGCCTCAGGGGCTCCTGACTACGTCACAAAAACCCTACCGGCTCCATCGCCTAATTATTATTCTCGGCTTTTCTTCCTGCCTCCTCCCTCCGTGAATGGGGGTGTAAACAATTAGCAGAAGGTGGAGCCATTAGAGGCTTCTGTGACAAAACCAGGAGCCCCTGAGGCTCATTTGTACATTTTTATAAGATTTCCCCCTAAAAATCCAAATATTCTTGGGATGACCCCTTTAACTATACTTCCTGCAGCCGTCTCTATCTTTACATGAAGAAAACCACATGCTATTAACCCTTTGTATTCCGAGGAGAGACTGAGTATTTGACCTGCTGATGGTCGCCCTCCAGTCCAGCCCAGCAAATCGGAGACTGCATAGGGGCACCTGAAGGGTAATTTCATCCATTTTACACAAACGCTGCCCCCTACAGACTGGAAAGGGTAACGCGCAATGGGAAGTTCTATTCTCATGGATGTGTCCCCCCCCCTTGTAATATTAACCCTTCTGCCTCCCCCCTGGTGGTCTCTCTCTATAGTACGGCCCCTATAAGTCTGTCTCTGCAGCATGTGCACGGATTTCAGTAAGAATCCTCCCTCTGATGTGAACATGACCCGAGTCTAGGAAATATCTGCATGGGAAGGCCATGGCGGTTTAACCCCTCGTGACCCAGGCCACCGTTGGCGCAGGCCGGCGCTCTTCCCATGGAACAGATGTATTTTCCAGCCCCGCATTGTTAAGTCCAATCGAGCAGCTGTTGCTCAGAGATCTCTCCGAGTTCAATAACCATGGCAACAGCAAGAACCAGCCTCATCCTTCCTCATCGCCTCCTCTCCCCAGAGCTACAGCACAGGCTGCGTCTCTAGCAGAGGAGCCTCGCTCTGCCCTCATCCATAGCCCCCCATCCCAGGCGCTGACCCCCAGCCTCGTCCTATGAACCCGCCGGGGACCAGCAATACTGCACCAAGAACCGCTCACTAGAGGCAGGTAAGGAACAACTACTCCCATCATCCCCGCACGTCCCTGCAGAGCCTGAGGACTTCTGCCAAGTGAGATCATTGCATCTGCTCTGGTGCAGCATCTCCAGGACACGTCCTGGTCCCCAAATCCCCCCCAAACCTTCAGCATTCAACTAGTAACATTGTAACAACTACCCATCCAGCGTTACAATGTATCCTACTCCTTCTCCTAATACTGGGAGCATCCACCGCCAGATACATGGAGAAGCCGCCGGATACATTGTGTCATCCATATGGAGCAGTTACTGGATACTTTGTATCTACATGTAATCATATAACATAGGGACGGAGGGGTCATAATAATAGAATAATAATATTGAGGTTCTATATATTATATTATGTTATCCTGATTATAATATTTGATTATTTTTTCATCATTTTTGTTCTCTTCATCTCACAATATTTCTATCATATTATTTTTATTTACATAGTTATTATTTCATATGATTTCATCTTTTTTTTTAATGATCAATATATTATCGCTTACGTTATTTTTTTATTACATTATTATTAAATTATTTATCATTACATTTTTTAATTATTTATTTTATATTTTTGATTTTTTTTTTTAAAAATCATTTCTCATTTACATTTGTCTTGTTGAACTTTTTTTTAGATTATTTGATTTTTTATTATTTCATTTTAGATGATACGTTTTGTTTACGTTCGTATTTTTAGTTGACAGCATTTCACAAATTAATGGTTTGTTTTACGTCGTTCAGTTGATTTTCACCATTATTTTTCTGTTGTTACTAAAAGTGGATGATTTTATCCAATTTTTTTAAAAAAAAAATGTCTTAAATTCATTTTCTAATTGTTTTTATTTATATTATATTATTATATTTATTTATTATTATATTTTATTTATGCCACTTTATTATTTTTTTACACTATTTTTGATGATTTTATTTACTATTCCTTGTTTACTTCTTATGTTCATTCTATTTAGTTCTTTTTTATATTTATTTTATTTGTTTTCAAATCTAAAATGACTACATAAATAAGTAATAATAATAATAATGAAATCCTCATCTTCCTCATCATCCTGGCTTCTATCAAGGTTACACCTGAGGCTGCAGTCACAGGTGGAGACCACCATGGGACCCCCATTACCCATCAATGAAGGTGAACGCCGCCACGTTGCGACTTGCATGTAACCGCAACATAGTAATAGCGAAAATTCCGCCAGGTTTGTCGCTTCCATCATGGTGTCGGGTTCGTGGCATCTCGCCAAAGTGTCTGTGCAGCACTTGTAGGAGATAACTACAGATGTAGCAGAGCTGAGTGAGTCACGCTGTACGTGTAACCGCACTGCCAAGGGGATAACAAACAAAAGATGATATTTAAACCAGTTACATCTAATAACATACTCAGCTCTGCTACATCAGAGAAGAATACATACAGTTACAGAGAGTCCTGTCCATAAGAGCTGACACTCTAAAGGTTACTATCCAGTGTGTGGCCTTACTAGTCAGAGCTGCCCAAGGACTCTGCTGCCTGTGTATGATCTAGTGACTGCACAGGACCTGGGAGAACGACGCAGTCTATTTAAAGATGTAGCAGAGCTGAACTTGTCAGAGGTAGTTGAGCTGTGTAGAGCAGAACTGAGGCTTAGGTTTTAGTGGAGTGGGATATTACAGTAGCTGTAATGAGAGTAACACTGTAATGGCTGCTTTTGTCTGATGTAGCAGTGCTGAGTTTGTCATTTGTAGCATTGTCTCGTTTGCTTGATATTATAAAGCTTGGTTTGTCACATGTAGAAGTGCTGAGTCTGTCAGATACAGGTGACCTGCATTCATCAGCTATAACAGAGCTGGGCTTGTCCGGTGTAGTAGCGCTGAGTTTGTCAGATGCAGGTGACCTGCAATTATCAGCTGTAACAGAATTGGCCTTGTCAGGTGTAGCAGTGCTGAGTGTGTCAGATACCACACAGCTTTGTTTTTTAAGTGTAATAGAGCTAGCCTAGTCATATGAAGCAGAGCTGAGTTGGTCTGTTCTATCAGGCGTACATTTATCAGTCATAATGGATCTAGGCTTGTTCGATGTAGCAGAGCTGACATTTTCAGATACAGCAAAGCTTTGTTTTTATGATCTGGAATAGATATGTCAAATATAGAAGTGTTGAGTGACAAACACAGACATAGCAGCTTTTGTATTTATCAGTTATAATAGATCCAGACCTGAAACATGTAGCAGAGCTGAATGTGTCAGGTATAAGAGGACTGTGTTTTTGGCAATAATAGATCTAGAATTGGCAGATGTAGCAGTGCTGAATCTATTGCATATATAAGATCTGGTTGTAGAAGTTATACTATATCTAGATTTGTCAAAAGAAGCAGTGCTGAAAGTATCCAATATAGCTGGGCTGTAGGTTTGACGGATGTAGCAGAGCTAAACATGATAACTGTAACTCTTTTGATTCTGATATATTTTTAAGCCCATCTAGCAGAGCTGAGTTTACCAGATGTAACAGAGTTGTATTTGTCATACAAGGCAGTAGCTGAACAAATTCTGTAGGTGTGCTAGTTGTATGCAGCAGTGTTGACTTTGTCATTTATTCATGATTTATAGCTATTCATAGTGATGCTGTCATAGAGGCAAACTCATCTCTGCTGCACAGTACTGGATCCGTGTGTGAGTGATTGTGGGGTATCTGTCCGGCCGCCATCCCCCCTGATGTCACAGGAGGCGCTGTACATTGAGTGGGAGTCTCAGCAGCTGGGGCAGACCCCAAACTATTACACGTATTTATAGTCAGGCCCAGACGGCGCAGCGGTGAGTCACAGCAGCTCCGAGCATCAGACGCACCATCCGGATAGATACAGAGAACGTTCTGTCTGATATAGATATAATGACTATAATAGGAGATTGTATATAAGGGGCCGAGCTGAAGAATCTAAAGGGGGGATCATGGCAGATCAGGCTCCAGTGTATGATCCAAACGCCGCCCCCAGCACCTGACGGATCTAACAGGAGGCTCCAGAAATTGTGGAGCACGTAGTGCGTCCGGCCTGGCATAGAACTGTGCAATAACCTGCGCCCGCACCTGTTATATACCTGTTATATACTCACCTGTTTGTCTCATTCCTTAAGGCCAACAAGACGAAACGTAGCAGCGTATAGAACACACACCGAACAGTTTATCATCTTCAGTGTGTCGTAAGCTCAATGATAAAGGTGCACCACACAGAACTTGGTGCCGTCTGTCGGGGGAGTGCAGGGGGCGCCAGATTCATGAAGAACGGGCACCACAAATACTGAAACTGGTGCTCCCTGCACACAATACTGCACATAGTACACACTGCACATAGTACACACTGCACATAGTACACACTGCACATAGTACACACTGCACATAGTACACATTGCACCTAGTACACATTGCACCTAGTACACAGGACACTACACAAGACACTGCACATAGTACACACTGCACATAGTACACACTGCACAGGACACTGCACGTAGTACACATTGCACCTAGTACACACTACACAAGGTGCTGCACATAGTAGACACTGGACCTAGTACACACTACACAGGACACTGCTCATAGTACACAATACATAGGACACTGCACATAGTACACACTGCACATAGTACACGCTGCACAGGACACTGCACAGAGTACACACTACACAGGACACTGCACATAGTACACACTGCACATAGTACACACGGCACATAGTACACGCTGCACAGGACACTGCACATAGTACACCCTGCACATAGTACACACTGCACATAGTACACACGGCACATAGTACACACTGCACAGAGTACACACTGCACAGAGTACACACTACACATAGTACACACTGCACATAGTACACAC
>WNYA01001615.1:0-65948 GCA_019512145.1 Engystomops pustulosus
GGTCGGGTGGTTCCATCTGGCTGTAGCTCCTCCTCTTTAGGCTATTGGCCGCTCCCCTTCTGGCTGTAGCTCCTCCTCTTTAGGATCGGGTACCGGAGTGCTCTCTCCTGGCTGTTGCTCCTCCTCTACTAACGGCTGCACTGTCTGACGTCACAAGGTAGAACGCGTGGGCGGAGCTTCTGCATGCGGTCACGTGAGTTACTGGAAAATGGCGGCGCTTCTAGGAGCGTGGGCCATGGCTGCTGATACATTCACTGTGTGCACATTGCTGTATGTAGCAGTATATACAGACTGTACTTACTGCTATGTATATGTGCAGTGTATAGCAGTATATACAGACTGTACTTACTGCTATGTATATGGGCAGTGTATAGCAGTATATACAGACTGTACTTACTGCTATGTATATGGGCAGTGTATAGCAGTATATACAGACTGTACTTAGCGCTATGTATATGGGCAGTGTATAGCAGTATATACAGACTGTACTTAGTGCTACGTATATGGGCAGTGTATAGCAGTATATACAGACTGTACTTAGCGCTATGTATATGGGCAGTGTATAGCAGTATATACAGACTGTACTTAGTGCTATGTATATGGGCAGTGTATAGCAGTATATACAGACTGTGCTTAGCGCTATGTATATGGACAGTATATAGCGCTCTATTCCATAATTATATTATGGCCCTAATATTCTTGGCTTGTAGTATTTAGGAGAACTACAATCTGCTGTCTAGGTGATACGGTGTCTCCTTGTACTACATAAGATTTTTTCGAGGTCCCAATAATTGCTGGAGATGCAGTACAGATGTAGACTCTTTTCTGCATGTATTTTTTTAATCCGATACTTTTTATTAAGGTTTTTCAGAACAAAAATACAGAAACGTACAACTCCCCCCCCCCCTACAATCAGTTTAATATACATACATTGCAGTTATTATATCCACCTCACAGGGTGAAAGGCTACTTACCAAAAACACCAATTAAGGAGGAATGTAAGCACTGACATATCAGCAATACTGATCAATTACATTTATCCAATAAGGTTACTTCCCCAATTCTATCCTATCCCTCAAAAGAGTCCCTGACACCAGACCCGGTTCATCATGACAAGGAGCCCATAGTTTTTCAAACTTAGAGGCTGTGTTATGCTTTGCATTTAATGCTTTCCATATTGTCACCCATGACGACTCCCTGGAGGTTGTTTCCCCTTCCTCTCTAGGGACAGGAAATTAAGAGCATTAAAAGGCCCCAGCCTCAACCTCCCACCAGTGTTTTTCCTTTCCCTACAGGGATAGGGTTGAGAGTAAAACCTCTCTCTCTCCTCCAGGAGGATCTGGTACCTCCCGTGGGTGCTTGCTCCTCCGGGGCTTCCCTCGTCCGGCCTCCTTGTGAGTTCTTCTTGGGGTCTCCAGGTCCCAGATTGCCATCGGGCAGTGTCTGCGGCCATACGGCTTGCTTATCGGGTCCGCGGCAGTCTGCACATATCGCTCTTTGGCGCGTGAAGTTACTTCCGGTTTGGTTGGAAGTGACATCAGAGACCTAAGTGTCACGGCCTAGGAGACGGGCTGTAAGAGAGGACGCAGACGCCCTAACCCTGGGCTCTGTAAGTAGGACGATTAGCTGAATGGCAATGTGTATATTTGGCACTATACGCTGTGATTAGGAGTCTGCTTCTAATAAGCATAAGGATGCATTCACGCTAACGTTGTCCGCCGTACGGTAGCACGGCGGGCACACGGCAGCGCACGGGGAGAAGAGGAGGGGGAGAGCGCTGCTCACCCCCGCCCCTCTCCATAGGCATACATGTGTGCTGCACCGTACCTCTCCCGTAGGGCGCCGCGCGCCCATTGGCGTCTATGGGGGACGTATATCGGCCGTATATATGTCCCTCTTGCGTTAGTGTGAATGCAGCCTTACTCCTCCAGAAGGATAGCTCTGTAAAAGAAAAGGAAAAATCTAAAGATTGTGAGAAAGATGAACCAAAAAAGGCACCTTCTAAATGTTGCCAGATTTGTAACACAAAATTTGATGCGCTGGGATTGTTTAGATAAAATATTGAAAGAAGAAAATCCATCATTTATGGATGAATTATGGGTGGTTATGTGTAAAGAGATAAAAGCTTCAAGGAGTCCGCCGCATAAGAGAGTTAGGGGGAACCCTGTATGTATAGATATTGATGATCAACAACCTTCTTGTTATGAAGTAGATATGGATAAAACTTGACATGATGATGCAACAATCCATACCTATTTCCAAATGAGGATATGGAGGGACTAATCAAGACGTCAAGAGACACCTTAAATATTGAAGACACAATAGAAGAAAGATCCGTAGTAGATGAGCTGTTTGGTGGATTAAGACGAAAAAAGGTTAGAGTTTTTCCTATTATTGATAATCTTAAAGGAAACCTACCATTTAGAATGGTAGGGGTAAGCTGTAAGTACCGAGCAACAGCTCGGGGTGAGCTGGTGCCGGTACTTACTTTCGTTAGTGTTATAAATCGCGGTTTTAACACTTTTTAAACTTTAGAGCAGAAGGGGCTTCGGCGCTGCACGTGCCCGTGTGTGCGCAACATCTCCGCTATTTCCTATATAGGCGCGCGCATGCAGCGTGCGCACGCAGCGCCGAAGCCTCTTCTTCTCTAAAGTTTAAAAAGTGTTAAAACCGCAATACCGTGGTTTATAACACTAACGAAAGTAAGTACCGGCACCAGCTCACCCTGAGCTCACCCTGAGCTGGTGCTCGGTACTTACAGCTTACCCCTACCATTCTAAATGGTAGGTTTCCTTTAAAGATCTTATCCTGGATGAGTGGAAGGATTTGGAAAAACGCTTAACAATTCCCAAGATATTTAAAAACCGCCTATTGTTTGACCCGGAAGAGACAAAGATCTGGGATAATGTACTTAAGGTAGATGTTCCTATAGCCAAGGTAGTCAAGAAAACTGATCTTCTGTTTGAAGATTCCACTCAGCTAAAAGATGCCATGGATCAGAAATCAAATTGTCTGCTTTGGGAAACCTCAATGGCGACACTAAAAATGGATATAGCAACTACCTCGGTGTCCTGTACTCTTCTCTTCTGATTAAGACAGCTTGAAGATCATGTTAGAGAAGGTATGTCTGGAGAAGAAATTTTAGACTCTTTTCCGTTGCAGAAACCATTCGTTTCTCAGCAAGAGAAGCTGCATTATCAAATGCGACTAGAAGAGCACTTTGGCTAAGGCTGCATTCACACTACAGTATGGGGGACGTATATACGGCCGACGTATATGCGGCCGATATAAGTCCCCCATACACTTCTATGGGCTCGCGGCGCCCTACGGGAGCGGTACGGTGCAGCGCACGTGCGGCACCGTATCGCTCCGTAGCCCGGGAAAAGATAGGACATGTCCTATCTTTTCCCGTATTACGGCCCCGCGGCCATACATCTCTATGGAGAGGGGCGGGGTTGAGCTGCGCTCACCTCCTCCTCCTCTCCCCGCGTTGCTGTGTGCCCGCCGTGCTACGGTGCGGCGGGCTCGCGGCAGTGTGCATGCAGCCTCAGGCAGTGGTCTGGAGATGTGCGATCTAAGGCGAAGTTATGTAGCCTTCCATTTTCCGGTGACTTTTCTGTTTGGATCATAATTGGATGAAATCCTAGACAAATAAAAAGGGATTTCTGGAGGCTAGACAACAACCTAAGAAACAGGTTTTTTTGTAACTTCCGATCAACCAAAGAACAGCCAAAGTTCAAAAATAGACCTGGAAACAGGGATTCTGGAACACATCTAGAGGAGGGAAGGGCAAGCCTTTTCTTTTAATTTTCTCAAACAAGCAGAAGAAAAGACAATGATGCCAGAGTGGGGAGAAGATTTAAAAATTTTCTCCCCCAATGGGAACATATAACATCAAACAGGTGGGTACGCTCTATAATCAAAAATGGTTATTTTGTAGAGTTTGTATCGCCTCCTCCTCCTCGGTTTATTCTATCCAGGCAATCATCGAACAGGTTAACATGTCACTTTTGGAAGGAAGTATCCTGTTGAAGCTGAACATGATCAGTCCAGTCCATCCAGAAGAAAAAGGTACGGGTTATTGCAGGCGGTCCCCTACTTATGGACACCCGACTTACAGACGACCCCTAGTTACAGATGACCCCTCTGCCCACTGTGACCTCTGGTGAAGCTCTCTGGATGCTTTACTATAGTCCCAGACTGCAATGATGAGCTGTAAGGTGTCTATAATGAAGCTGTATTGATAATCCTTAGTCACATTACAGCAAAAACTTTGAAACTCTAATTGTCACCGGGGCAAAAAAAAAGTCTGTTACTATAATTATAAAATATACAGTTTCGACTTGCATACAAATTCAACTTAAGAACAAACCTATAGAACCTATCTTGTATGTAACCCAGGGACTGCCTGCATTCTCCTTTATTTTTTATTTAAAAACCAAATGGAACCTTCAGACTCATTACAAATTTGAAATCTCTGAACAGATGGGTAACAAATGTCAAATTCAAAATAGAATCGGTAAGATCTGCCACTCCATTCATATCTTACAAAACCCTTTTATGCACCTTGGATCTCAAAGATGCATATTATCATGTGCCTATTCGCCCAGAGTAACAGAAATACTTACGGTTTGCAGTATTATCTCCGTCGGGGGAAGAATTTCATTTTCAGTTTACAGCATTACCCTTTGGGTAAGTCTTGGCTGCCCCTATCTAGACGACTTCCTACTGATAGGAGACTCGGTAAGCCACTTGGAAAATCAGAAGGAGACAACAATAGAAGTGCTACAATCTCTGGGCTGGATTATAAATTCAGAAAAATCAGATCTGGTCCCAAATTACATAAAAGAGTTTTTAGGGGTATCACTGAATTCTGTAACACAAACCTCCAATCTCCCACAGGAAAAAATGGACAAGCTACTTGGAAAGATCAGAAATTTTCAAAAGAAGAAGTCTGTTTTGGTTTGGACGGCAATGGGTCTTCTGGGGACCATGACATCATGCATTCAGAGTGTGGCCTGGTGCCAAAATCACTCAAGGACTTTGCAATCATGGATCCTTTCAAAATGGCACAGAAACCATCACCACTTATATTGGCCGTAAGTAATTTCCTCAAAAGTTAAAATGTCACTGAATTGGTGGCTAAGTGAGTTGCAAGCCTTGTCTATCTGTGGGCCCTATTTGTCAATCACAGAAGATAGGATTACGCTTAAGCCTCACAGCAATTTTTTTGCCTAAAGTTGTTTCTTATTTCCATAGGAATCAGGAAATTATTTTGCCAACGTTTTGTTATCATCCAAAATATCCTATGGATTAAATATCTTGAAGCTTCCAGTACTTGGAGAAAGGATTTAAATTTATTTATTCAATTTGCAGGAAAAAATAAAGGCAAGAAAGCTTCAAAGGCCAAGATTAGGCGATGGATTACAGATGCCATCAAGGAATGCTATAAAATTAAGTGTTCCGCTACCACTCTCAGTCAAAGCCCATTCTACTAGGGCTATATCTACATCTTGGGCTGAGAGGAGGAGGAGCATCTATTGAAGAAATCTGTAAAGCTGCCACATGGAGCACAAATATCACATTTGCAAGGCACTATAGACTGAACGTCTCAGCTTCCAGAGTTCTTCAGGCTGTGGACCCTCCCTAACTGGGCATAATTTGGTATGTCTCCAGGGGGCCGTCATGGGGGACGATATGGAAAAAAGGAATTAGTCACCGTGACGGCCCTTAGATTTTCCCTCCCTTTTGTGGAAAGAAAGTTGATATTATTACCTATGTATGTGAAATTAACATACTAAATAAAATTGAGGTGAAACCTATACTGGTGTAGTTATTTGGTAAAACACTGGTGGGAGGTTTAGGCTGGGGCCTTTTCATGCTGTTCATTTCCGGTCCCTACAGAAGAAGGAGAAGCAACCTCCAGGGGGCCGTCATGGTGGACTTGTGGAAAACGAATTACCGGTAAGGACTAATTCCTTTTTTTGTGCCGCGTGGTGGGTATTTTCATACCCTCTGTTTCTATGAGAAGTTATTATGGTTATTGTGCTGCATCCACTTGTATGTTGCATATTAGTATTTATGGAATATTTACTATTCTGGAATAATTACTACAACCATGTGGTAGTGTTAAAGGGGCTGGCAACCAATTACTATGTTCTGCCACCACATTATGGCCATAGGTCTCCATACACACTGCAGATATCCTGAGCAATCCCCCCCCCCCCTTATTTTCTATTGAGTAGAGAACAGTTTAGGATCAAATCTAATATTAGGCCTACGCTACTACACTGCTACATCCACGGGGCGGCGCCACTGACTGCAGGATCGGTGACTCACATGAGAATCCTCTAACACTTTCCTTGTATAACAGGTGATTGTACCAACTAAGGAGCTGGTCCTGGCTGGCAAAGATGCCACCGCAGAATATGATGAGCTGGCAGAACCACAGAATTTGCAGGATGACCCGGAGTGAGTCTTTATCAAAAAATAAATAAATTGTAGCATTGGTTTTAACCCTTTTCCATCACCAGGCCATATTTAGCAGTTCTGTTCTGCTTGTCCTTAAAGGACATCTACCACCAGGACTGAATGGAGCCTGGAGCCCCTTGGGCACATTTGCATAAACACCTATAGAGACTGCATCCCCTTAGGCTCGTTTGCATACAGTCCTTCGTGCTTGTGGTAGATGTCCTTTAAATGGCGATAACTTTGGAAAAGTTTTTTTTTAATAATGACATGTGAGACTGTAACAGATGCAGGGGGTGCAAGTACTTCTGATACTGTCAGCTCTGTCTCCCTGCAGCTTCTTCTCCATTCTGCTTTCAGTTAACAGGATGGGGGGGGGGGGGACTTCTGGTACTAAATAGGAGATTATCTCCCTTTAACAGGGTAGATATCCACTGTTGGTCAACAATTGGGGGTTATAAAAATTAATTTGTGACTGAAATTCAAAAGTGGATATCTCTGGTTCTCTGGAAACATTCTTGCCTTTAACATGACACCAGAACTGTGTTTCAAGTTGCCATGATTCACAAGATATAGCTGTTTGACTTCCGCCACTGTATAGACATCTGCACCTGTGTTATCTGCAGTAAGAACATGCATAGCTTTATGGCAGTTGTGAAGGTTTTAAGGGGGTTTACATAAATTGCCTATGTGCCTTTACTGCCTTGTGAATAATCCCTGAATGTTCATCAAGTGATTCAGCAGTCCTGCCACTTACTTTAGTCCTGCCTTCAAACTCTCAGAGGATCTTTGTTTACATGTCTGAGCTCAGCTGAGTAGGAGGAGCTGTAGCAAGAGAGTTAATACTCGTCCTGCTCCCTCTGCTTTCTTAAAGGCTGGTCTTATAAAGTGATGCATAATACTAGGACATGTCATCACCTCTTTCAGCAATTTCTAAACTGCACGTTCACCCCTCTGGTTAATCTCCTGCCTCCTGTTTCATCTCTCCTGCAGCGTGGTCGCCTTCAGAAAGGCTAATAAAGGGGTTGAGGAAAGTGCTCATCATAGATTGGAGACGAAAGCCGCTGCTTCTGTTGGAGCCAACGCTTCTACCGGTTCCCAAGTTACGGGGGTGGTGATGGTGAACATTGGTGGCCACCAGCTGCCTACAAAGGATATCCTGTAAGAAATGATTTTCTTCTTCTGCAGAGGCGGGTCTCGTTTTGCTGTGAGCCATGGTGGTGGCCAGTAGTCATCCTGGTTACGTGCTACACAATCATGCCCGCATGCGCCTGACCCTATCCACCAGGGGTTCAGAGGGAATCCCTGTCTCCATTTGCATGGCCTAATGCCAGGGTGTATGGGGGTCATCTCCATTGTCTCCTCCTCCTGCTCTTCAACAACAATGTGGTGGGAATGCGTTTTATTTGTTAATTTCATGGCCCTTCCCAGTACAGTGCATGGAATATGAAATGGCGCCACTAAAAAGTACGATGTATCCGGCGGATAACAAACCCTAAAGCATCTCTGTAAATAAAAAATAAAAAACAGTTATGGTTTTTTTGGATCAAGGAGGATATAACAGGAATACAAAAAGCAAAAAGGGCTGAGTCCTGAAGGGGTTAAAGGAAGGGGAGGGATAAATCACAGGATAAGGACCTTCCATATGGTTTGGGCACAGAAGTTTTCCTCCTGGACCCAGGGATTGATCTGAAGTTTATGATAACATTTTACAGCATTTTGGTCCCGTTTCCTGCTGCTCTATGTATGTAGCACTTGTCTGCCCCCTAGTGGTATTTGTGGGGTTCACCTTTGTCTTATTGAAGTCACCAATCCTTATTTTTTTCTGTTATTTTGTTTTCTATACACATGGCACGTGGTCAGTGGGGATCATTGCTGCAGGTTGTGCACTAGGACCTCAAAGCTTTAATGAAGGTGCAATTACCAGCTCCGATAGTGTCCCAGATAAAATGCAGCAAAGTCTGGGCATAAAATTGTATTGAATGCATTTTAAAAAAAAAATATATTATTTTTTTGTATTTTATTGAATAATTTTTAAGAATTTTCTGTATAATAAAAAGGATGTTTTTGCCATGACTCCATAAGTGGTGCAGTGTTATCTTTATGTAATATTTACATTTTTAACCAGTAGATCCTGGTACAAACATCAGCACACGTGGTAATTGCTCATTACAGTCGTGCCTTCCAAATCTATCTATAGATGTAACTTTCCTGTTTCCCTGATGAAATTACATTTTTATCTTCATGTAAATGAGCTGTAAATGCATACCTCCCAACATTTGTGAAAGGGAAAGAGGGACAAAATGGCGGCACGCCAATCACTCCCTGGCCACGCCCAACATTTTAGCCATATTATAATAATAAAAATCATCTCAATAAAAAAAAAAAAATTTTGGTCCTGACTGGGATTTGAACCTAGAACCTGCAGTGTCCATGAGCAATAATGACACAGCACCACATCCAATTGAGCTATGACCTCCATGATTGCTTAGTGAAGAACTAAGCAGTGTCACTGCTACTGTTAAAGGAAACCTACCACTTGTAGTGGCAGGTTTCCGATGGCAATATCGGGCACCAGCTCAGGGTGAGCTGGTGCCGGAGCTTATTTTAGTTAGTGTTTTAAACCGCGGTATCGCGGTTTAAAACACTTTTTAAACGTTGTAGCCGGTGCAGGCAGGTACGCGCTCGGCGCTTACCGTGCACGCGGCTACATAGGAAGTGAATGAGAGCCGCGTACCTGCCTGCGCCGGCTACAACGTTTAAAAAGTGTTTTAAACCGCGATACCGCGGTTTAAAACACTAACTAAAATAAGCTACAAGTGGTAGGTTTCCTTTAATACTCGTCCTGCTCCCTCCGCTTTCTTAAAGGCTGGTCTTGTAGCGATGATACTAGGACATGCCATCCCTTCATAAGTTGGGAATACGTCGTTCAGCAATTTCTAAACTGCACGTTCACCCCTCTGGTTAATCTCCTGCCTCCCGTTTCATCTCTCCTGCAGCGTGGTCGCCTTCAGAAAGGCTAATAAAGTCGGCGTCTTTATCAAGGTGACTCCTCTCCAAGAGAAAGGAAAGGTGATTGTGAGCTTCAAGCTGAGACACGACTTCAGGAACCAGCCCACCCCCATCCGACCGGCAGAAGACACCGAATCCAGCTCTGAGGCCGTGTGGCTGAGTCATCACGTGGAGCTGGACCTGGGGCCCGTGGTACCTGCCGCCCCTTAGTGTTATGGGTTCCTGTGCAGGAAAGGGTTACTGGGCCGCACGCTCATGAGAAATGGCTGCTCTATGCACTTGTTCTGGGAGGATTGTGCACAGGTTGTGCCCAGGAGGGAATAACTTGTTGTGTCATCTCTGTGATCCCTTTAACCAGGGGGAAAGACACTGAGTAAGAGGCACAGACGCATGAAACCATAGGAAGACCTTATATCGTTACTGATGAGGAATTTCTCTTAAAGTATTTGTTATTTATCTACTGGGGATCCCCCAACATATAAGCGGGGGCAGGGGAACTAATGACAAGTCACTGCCCTCCTCTTCCTCAGTAATCTCGTGGTTGCACTTCCATCTGCAGCCTACAGGGGTCACTATACTTGTAGTTTACCATATTTACTAAAACCGGCTGCATTTCGCTCAAATAGCCCTGGCGTTAGTTATTTACATCTAGTGCATAATTTATGTGTAAATTTAAAAAATATATATATTATTTCTATTTCCAGAAGGTTGTTACTAAGAAGCGTATGGTCAGAGGATGAAAGTGAAGTGAAAGGTTCCCTAAAAACTAAAAAATAATATCCCTCTGCCTAAGGTCCTTCCATTCTCTGCCCCTCCTGCTTGTGGAACCAGTAAATCATCTTGATGAAATACTTTCTTCTGAACCTTATATTGGTGATGATGTGTCTCCATGGTAACAGACTACACAAACCCTGTGTAGTCTGATGCTTCAGCCTCACTCTCATTCACCTTGCGGCTTTGCCCTTTACGATAACAACAAAAAAGTTTACATTTATAGTTTACAAAATGATCTCGGGTTTGGGTTCTGATCACTTGATGCTGTCGAATGATTTTTAGGTCTTTAAAGTAAATGTCGGATGGTTTCTCTATCTGAGAGGAGGAGGAGGAGGATAGAGGGGGAGAAGCTGAGGTCTGTGCTGTAAAGGTTTATAAAGATTCAATAGAGCTTGCACTTTAGTCATTGTGATACATGTTCTTTCTAGGAGTCCGGTGGGTGGTCCTGTCTGTATACACAGGTATACAAGGAATACAGAGTAGGACCGCCCACTTTATTCCTAAGCAATGATGCCAAAACTTTGTTAAATCCCTCCCCCGTGCTGTGCGTTACCATGGTAGCAGACTACAAAGAAACCCTGTGTAGTCCCATCTCCTTCTCCTTTCTATCTGCCTCCCATCTCCTACGTAACATCCATTCACTACTTTCTTATGACATAGTTACATACAGTTTAGAATTTATAGGAATCGCCCACATTTTCAGCATCCTCCACAGAAGTAGAGCTCGCTCTGCCCGGGGTTGTGTTTCGTGCATCTTCTGGGTAAGTAATATTCAGTCCCAGGGCAATGGCTCCGATGTCCTTATTTGTACTACATAAAAGCTGAAATATTTTGTATACAGTGTTGGACAGATGGGAGTAGGGCTACAAGATCTGACTACAGTGTTTTCTCTGTAGTCTGTTACCATGGAGACACTCAGGACTGAAAGCCTGGTAACCAGAAATGTATATGGTGTTCTGGGTCTTAGGATTTCTCAATTGTTTCTGAGCAAAGTTCTGGGTAAATAAAGAATTCCTTCAGCTTTCTTGCATCACACGTTTGAGGACAGAGAACTTAAAGGGCATCAACCACCAGGCTCATTTGCATACAGTCCTTCATCCTGGTGGTAGATGCCCTTTAAGGAAGGCCTCTTCATGGATGGAGTAAACGTACACTCCAGTCCTGATCCTCCATGTCCCAGTTTAGGTTCTCAGACATATCAATGTTTTCTCGCGGGATCACAGAGTAATTGCCACCACTTCTAAGATATTTGCCCCTGCTGGTAGGTAATGGCTGCCAGGTTACAGTGTGGCAGCTCCTAGAGCACGACCTCCATGCGTGGCCTATATTTATTATACTATAGTATTACCGTACATTGTCTGCTTATTGTACACTATGTATAACACAGGCCTCACCTGCTGCGCCTCTTCTTCCTTTCTCCTCGACTTCTGTGCTGGTCCATGAAGACAAGTTCTTGCTGTAGTCGGGTCTCTAAGGACTTCATAACTTTGTACATACGACGAGCCCAATGTACTGCTACTGGTAGGACACGACCACCATCACGTGGTGCGGTGTATGAGGTCGGTAGTGTCTATGGATGACTTACTATTGCAATGTACAGACTTGTACAAGGTCAGTGTCCCCCCCTCCCCCCAGGCTGGACACATTGGGGTCTCGGGTCTTGCACATTCACTATATGGCGGATGATAAGTAACCGGTGACTACTGTGAGACTTGTCAGCGGATGGATGGTTCACCTTATTGCTTATATATAATGTTGTGACCGTGCAGTAATGTCAATAAAGTTGATAAAGCTGGTGTGAGTTTGTATGTCTTTTTGGCAACTTTTATAGTTATTTAAAGCGGCTTGGCTACTTATAGCAAACCTTATACTTACCCTGCTAAGACCATAATAGGATCACCAATGTTATATGTACCCTGGTAAAGTTTACCTTCTGTGACCAGGAGCTGCCAATCACATGACCCCCAGCAGCAGGACTCGGCACTTCCTGTGGCGTCTAATGTCCTGCTGGCTTCTGGTGGATGAAGGCGGCCGTGCAGTCTTTATTGTCATAACCACTCCTGTGCCCAGGACATCCAAATGTCCCTCCAACCACTGATATGGGAGTAACAGAGGGGGCCCCCTTAGTCTGCATGAAGCCGACAGAACATGGGATGTCATAGGAAGTCCTGCTTTATTAGAAGAAAATGACTGACCACCATAAGTATCACAAAAATTCATATTTTATCTTGTGAAAAATTCTTTACAAAAAGAGCCGTGCAGTAAAAAATTCAGTAGAGAAATTCTTTCAGAGATGAGGACATTGTAAACCTTATAAGGAGGTATTTATCTCTATAAGAATTCTCTACTTTTGAATTTTTTTACTGCACGGCTCTTTTTGTAAAGAATTTTTCACAAGATAAAATATGGATTTTTGTGATACTAACTTATGGTGGTCATTAGTTTTCTTCTAATCTGTACTATTGGACAGTGAAATGGGTCCAGTACTGACCACAATATAGTTGCCACAAAGCAAGTCCTGCTGCCAGCAGCTCATGGTGACCCACATCAAACACTAACAGGGTACCATATATACTTGAGTATAAGCGGAGGCCTCTCTTTTTGCCACAAAAAACTGGGAGAACCTATTGACTTAAGTATAAGCCGAGGGTGGGAAATGCATTGGTCACAACTGGCTGGATGGATACCTTTATACTGGGGGCAGGGGGCTCTCCAGCTATATATAGCTGCCCCCCCCCCAGTATATAGGTAGCCAGCCAGTCCTGCACATATAAATAACAGGGGGCTCTCCAGCTATATATAGCTAGCCAGACCCCTGCCCCCCCAGTATATAGGTAGCCAGCCAGTCCTGCACATATAAATAATCCTGTCAATCACGTTTTATGTGGCTGGAGTACATCAGAGACCTAAGTGTCACGAGCCGTAAAGGAGACGTGCCTTGAGAGATGAACCAGACGCCCTAACCCTGGCTTGGCTGTAATTAAGGGACGATTGGCTGAATGGCAAGTGTTAATTATTGGCACTATACGCGTTAAATGATTAGGATAAAATCTGCTTCTAATTATAAAATCAGAAGGCTGGAAGGCAGTGGTCACGGAACTAAAAGAGCTGGAGCACAGTGTCCGGCCGTAAGCGGGTAGGCAGGCGGGCACACGGCAGCGTGCACTGGGTAGAAGAAGGGTATAGCGTGCTCAACCGGCCCCGTGCCCCTCTCCATATGCATAGCATTTGCTGCCCTTGCCCTCTCCCTATTAAGGAAGCTCGGCTGCTACGGCCCATTGTCGTCTATGGGTGACGTAGTAGCGGAAGAAAGGGGGGGGCCGGTATATAATGTCGCCCCTGTGCTTTAGGTATAATGGTCATCCTGACGTCCTCCAGAATGATTGTTGAAAAGATAGAACCAAAAATGTCACCTTATAATGTTGTGATAAATGATTAACACAAGAAAGCACCAATGTCTGAATGGGTAAGGTGGCCGGGCCATATTTGAAAACCACACACGTCGATGTGCTGGTATTGTTTAGGATAAACGTATGGTGACAATAAGGAAATCCATCATTTATGGAGAATTAGTGGGTGCTTATAGTGTGAGCTAGATCGAAATCTTGCAAGGCGTCTCCGCCTAAATCAGAGATTTAGGTGAAACCCTGTATGTATATATATTGATGATCAACAGCCGTCTTGTTATGAAAGTATACGCTCTGTGATAAAACTTGAAACTGATATGCAACAAGTCCATAGCCTAAAATTTGCTCAACTGAGGATATGTGAAATGGGCTAATCAAGACTACTAAGAAAGACAGCTTAAATGATAGGAAGGGCACAGGTAGAAGAAATATCGCATTAGGCTAATAGGGGCTCTTTGTTGTTGTAAATAAGACGAAAAAGGTTAAGTATTTTCCTATTATGATAATCTTAAAGATTGTATCCGGAGTGGTAGGAATTTGGAAGAAACACTTAACAAGTCCAACAGAAATGTAAAAACCGTCCTATTGTTTGACCCGGAGCAGTAGACGGAAAGATCTGGGATAAAGTACCGAAGGTATTTCCTATAGCAAGATAGTCAAGAAAACTGATCTTCTGTTTAAGATTCCTCGCTCAAAAATGCATGGATGCGAAATGCAGAATTGTCTGCTTGGGAAACCTCAATGGCGACACTAAAAATGTAGATATCACACTACCGCGCGTCGGTGTCTGTATCTTCTCGTTGGCTGTTAAAGACAGCTTGAGACATGTTAGTAGATGTAGGTCTTGGGAAGAATGTTAGACTCTTTTCCGTTACTAAATCGGGCTTATTTCTAAGCTGAATGCTCAGCGACAACACATTCGTTTCTCCAAGAGAATCTGCTTATCAAATCGACTAGAAGGCACTTGGCTAATGCTGCTCAATTTCACAACTACAGTAATGCGTGGTACGTATATAGCGGCCGCTAAGACACATATGCGGCCAATATAGGTAAAAGTCCGCCCCGTGCATACACTTCTATGGTGCTGCGGCGCCCTAACAGAGCGTACGGTGCCATCGACGCACGGTTCGTCAGCCGTAAACGGCTCCGTAGCCCGTGGAAAAGATAGGACATGTCCCTGGTCTTCGTTTCCCGTATTACGGACCTCTGACGCCATACATCTCATGGAGAGGTGTCGGTGGGTGAGCTGCGCTCACGCTCCTCCCTCCTCTCCCCGCGCTGCCGTGTGCCCCCGTGCTACACGTGCGTGTCATGCAGCCTAAGGCATGCTCGTGAGTTCGTCTAACCGCGAAGTTATGTAGCTCTTCCATTTTCGCGGTGACTTTCTTGTTTGACTGATCCATATTGTGGATGAAATCCTAGACAAATAAAAGGGATTTTCTGAGGCTATACCACCTACGAAACTGGTTTTTTGTATACTTCCGAATCACCAAGATAGAACAGCCAAAGTTCAAAAGTGACGCTGAACAAGGGATTGCTCGAACACTACGCTAAGGAGGGAAGTGGCAAGCTGTTTCTTTAGAATTTCTCAACACATAGCAGAAGAAGATACTGATGCCAAGTGGGGGAGGATTTTAAAATTTTCCTCTCCCATGGGAACTATAACATCAAACAAGGGGGTACGCTCTTATCAAACTAAAATGGTTATTATGTAAGAGTTATGTATCTGCCTCCTCCTCCTCGTTTAATTCTATCCAGGAGCATCTCGAGAACATGGTTTAAACAAATGTCCTATTTTTGGAATGATAGTCCTGTTTGGAAAGCGGCTGAACATGATCAAGACCTCTCCACCAAAGGACAAAGTGTACTGGTTATGCAGGCGTCCCTCACTTATGGACAGCCGACTTACAGGACGACCCCCTAGTTACAGATGACCCCAACTCTGCCAGCTGGGGATGACCATCTGTGTGGAACTCCGGTCTGGTGCTTTTTACCTACTAGTCCCAGACTGCCATGAGTGAGCGGTAAGGTTCTATGAATGAAGCTTAGTGATAATCCTGGAGCCCTTGCTACAGCACAAAAAAACCTTTGAAAACTCTATAATGGTCACCAAGGGGGCCAAAAAAAGTCTGTTACTAATTAATAAAATAGTACGTTTTCGACTATGCATACAAATGCAACTTCAGAACACCTATAGACCTATCTTGTTGTAACCGCCAGGGACCTGCCTGCATTCTCCTTTAATTATTTTTATTTAACACACAAGGAACCTCTTCCGACTCAATTACAAATTTGAAATCCTGAACATAATGGTAAACAAATGTCAATATCAAAATAGAATCGTTAAGATCTTCCACTACACTTCATATCTTACAAAACCCTTTTATGCACCTTGGAGGTCTCAGAAATGCATTATGACATTGTGCCTATTGCGCCCGATAACAGAAATACTTACGTTTGCAGTATTTCTCCGTCGGGGTGAAATTTCATTTTCATTTACACAGCATTCACCTTTGGGTAAGTCTTGGCGCCCCTATCTAGACGCTTCTACTGATAGAGACTCCGGTAAAGCCACTTGGAAACATCGAAGAGACAACAATAGAAGTGCTACAAACTCTGGGCTCGGATTAGAAATTCATGAAAAATCAGATCTGGTCCCAAATTACATAAAGAGTTTTTAGGGGTATACACACTGAATTCTGTAGCCCAAACTCCAATCTCCACAGCACAGAAAAAATGGACAGCTACTTGGAAAGATCAAAATTTTCAAACAACGAAGTTCTTTTGTTTGGACGGAGCAATGGTCTTCTGGGTACCATTGACATCATGACATTCAGATTGTGGCCTGGATGCCAACAATGCACTCGAAGGACTTTGGCACATCATGAGATCCTTTTCAAAATGGGCACAGAACCATCACAGCTTATGTCTGGCCGGTAAGGTCAATTTCCTCAAAATTTAAATTCCACTGAATTGGGCGCTAAGATTATTGCCAAAGCAACTGGTCCATTGTGGGCCCTTTTGTCATCACAGAAGATGTGATTACGCTTAATTCCTCAGCATATTTTTGCCTAAGTTGTTTTCTGTATTTCCAGTAGGAACAGGAGAACTTATTGCAACGTTTTGTATCACATCCACAATATCCATGGATAAAACTGAAGCTTCCATGTACTTGGAAAGAGTATTAAATTTTTTAATCAATTTGCATGAAATAATCAAGGGCAAGAAAGCTCAAAGCCACGATTAGGCGATGTGATTACAGCATGCATCAAGAATGCTATAAGAGTTAAGTTTTCCGGCTATCCACTCTCACTCCAGTCACAGCCCATTCGTACAACTAGGGCTAAGATCTACAATCTTGGGCTGAGAGAGAGGAGCATCTTTGGAGAATCCTGTAAAGCTGCACGATATGGAGGCACACATTCCATTTTAAGGCACTATAGACTGAACCATCTCAGCGTTCCAGAGTTCTTACATGGCTGGAACCCTCCCTAACTGGGCATAATTTGGTATGTCTCCATTGGGGCCCTTCAATGGGGGCGATATGGAACAAAGGAAGTTGAGCACCAAAACCCGGTACGGCCCTTAGATTTTCTTCGCCGTCCCTCTTTGGGGAACAAGTTGAATATTATTACCGGTATGTTGGTGAAATTACTACAAGACTAAAATACTGATGGGTTAACTATACGGGTGTAGTTTATTTGGGAAAGCAACCTGGTGGGATGGGTGTCAAGCTTGGCCTTTTCAATGCTGTATTTACCCAGATCCCCCAGAGAGAAAGGGTAAAGCAACCTCCAGGCGCCATCATGGTGGACTTATGAAAACGAATTACCGGTAAGGGACTAATTCGCTTTGTTTGGTGTGCCAGCGTGTGGTGGGTATATTTCATAACCAACTCGTGTGTTTACTATAGAGAAGTTATTGCAATAGGTGTATTGTGCTCTCCACTTGTATGTTGCATATTAGTATTTGAGGGGTGGAATTCTTACTATTCTGGAATAATTCACTACACCATGTTGGTGATGTTAAAGGGCTTGCAAACAATTACATTGGTCTGACCAGCACACATTATGGGGCCATGAGGGCTAGCTCCATACACCTCTCAGAATATCCTAGCAATCCCCCCCAAAGACCCCGGGTCGTTATTTTCTAATTGAGTAAGAACATTTAGGATCAAATCTACGTATTAGGCCTACGCTACTACACTGCTCTACAAGCCTCCACGTGGGACGGGCGCCAACTGGATACAGGATCGGGTGACTCCATGAGATCAACCTAACACTTTCCTGTATAACAGGTGATTGGAACCACTAAGAGCTGGTTCCTTTCGTGCAAAGAGTCACCGCAGAGTATGAATGAGTCTGGCATGAACACACACATTTCAGGATGACCCTTAGTGAGTCCTTTTTTTTTTTTTTTTGAAACACCATGTTATTGTTTTCAAGAAAAAAACAATATACAATAACATACCTCAAGACTCTATAGCATAGAATGCCATATATAGTCAGTGTACATTTCTTGGAATGAAAATGCTTTCCAACATTCCTGTATTTTATTTGATACTGTGCTGTCTGTTTTCCTTGGGACAATCAAGCCATTAGAGTTTGTTGCCCATGAGGGGGGAGGACGTCCCTATAAACTCCCATGGGAACCCCGCTACTTGATCCCGTTCCCGAGGAGGGTGGCGCATCAATCCTGAGATTTTTCAGCTCGAACTCACTCAAATTACAACCTAATCAAGGCCTCCTAGGTGTGCCTTTGAATCTGTTTCTGTGTGTATGGGCCATGTTGCGTGAGACAACTCTGTTTATTGTCTTCTCTATTCATATTTGTGATAATAAAAGTCTTTCCATTTTTTGAAAAATCCTTTTGTTGCTTATCTATATTCATTAGGGTCTCTAACCTGTCATGGTCGTATCAGGTACTTGGGCTATACGTCACATTGAAAAGAAAGGATGGCTGTATCAATGCGAACCTCATGCATTTCACGGGGGCGGGAAAAGAAGGGAGAAAAATAGTAATCTAATGGTTGTGTTATAATTCTGCATGTGCTATGCTGTCCTGCCTGTTACAACATCGCATCATGCCAGTACCATAAGAAGCATAGTCTTAAGCGTCCAGGTGTAACGCATCATATCCTCCTCCCATGATGGCAGATGGGCGGTCTGATGTGTGGCATCTACTCGTGGTGTTTGTTTGCCTAACTGAAATCCAAAGAATTCTGTGAGGTGCTCGCATTGCCATAGGCACTTCCATACATCAGTTTGGGTGTGGCGCTTGTAGGGCTTCGTTGATCCTAATCAGTTTCGGCAGGGAAGTGTATTTTAGGGGTCGATTTAAGATAACCTAGTAGCATTGTGCAAGATTTTAACAAAGTCCCCTCTCACTTTTACTTTTCTGCCGTACACATTTACGGTAGTTTTATGCCCAACCTTTAAGCTAGCCTTCAGCACTGTCGCCTTTGGGAATTTTCGTGACCAGCATTTTCCCCACGTGCAACTTGTGCTCCTTTAAGCATGTCCTCTTTAGTAGTCTCCAATACAGTGTAGATATGAAGCGCGTTCTGCGGGTACCCAGCAGCGCAGAGAAGGACGTTCGGTCGCTTCCTAGTTACTCCAAATACCCTGCTTTTCAAAAGATTTGTAATTGGTGATATGTGAATGACACGCAGCCAGTCAGTGGAGTATTGTTTTGTAAGACTCCTGTTCAGTTAGCCACGTTGTTCCGTCCTATGAATAGGTCTCCCACTTTCTTAATCCTTTTTCCTCCTGGGCGATATAGAACACTCTCCATGACCCGGTGTAAATCCCTGTGGCCCAAAGGGGCATATATTTGGAGAGCAAAGAAGGGAGGGTATACACTTTCTAACCTCTTCCCCACGCTTCAACGTATCTCTCAGACTATGTGACTTTTTCACTATTGTGGGCCATTCTGTTGTATTTGTGTGCAAAAGAGCCCCTGGTCATTTGGTGCTGACCAATTGTTGCCCAACTCGACACATTGGAAAACTGCCTGTCCCTGGACCCATTCACGTACAGTGACGAAAAAGGCATGCCAGGTTATATCCCCTTATGTTTAGGTAGTTATACCCCCTCCCTCCCATTTTCCTACATTAATTTCCTTGCAGCTATACGCGTTCTTTCCCTCTCCAAATAAAAGTTGTGAAAGGCCTTCATTATTTTATTCACGTCCACATGTTTTAATATACAGATATAGTCTGTATGTGGTATATGGTAGTACTAGAATGGAATCATTTAATTAAATGGCACCTGTCCCGACAGTTGTTAAGGCAGTTGTTGCCACCGTGCCAGTTCCGCTATATTTTTGTAAGGGGGGGTAGTTTAAGCGTATATGAGGTTGGAGCTCCTCGCCTATGTGAATGTCCTGATATGTCAATTAGTGCTATCTAGCTTAATCTCCCAGTTCCGGTTCGGGCCAAACTGTGTCCCTCTATAAATTTGACTTAAGTCTAGAACTTCGCTATATTGAAACATTGATAGGGAAGCCCGCAAATTTTCCAAATTCTCCTATATGGTCGAACACCTTCCTAAGTTGGTGTTTGGATTGGAGAGAAAGAGGAATAACATTGTCCGCAAACAATGCCACCTTCACCTCTTTCGGTTATCCACACTTAATACCGTCAAAGAGGCCAAGTCCTCCGTGGTTTCTAGCCAGTGGGCTCTAGGGCCGGAGTCAAAACAACACAAGGGGCAAGGGCACCCTGTCTTTTGCCCTTTGGAGTTCGAAGGGAGGAAGAGAAACCCACGCCGTGTGTATGCGTGCCATTGAGTATTAATCTAGTTCTTAAGTATGTGTTAAAAACTTCCCTGTGATACCAATTTTGCAGGAACCAAAAACACACCCACAGCCTAGGCCATCTGACGTTTCGAAAGCTTAGTTTTCGGCATCAAGTGCCAACATACTGTGATGCTCTCTGGCTGTGGTAAGGTCTGAACCCTATCATAGAACACCGTCATACTTTTCTAATGTTGGTCACTGCTGACCTTCACCTTGTTATGAATCCCACTGTGGGTCTTTCCCTACCAACCCGCATATATTGCCGAAAGTCTATCTGCTAGATATTTTTAGATAGTAATTTTAGATCTTTGGTCTTTCAAGAGATAGTCGGACGGATGAAACTGGGTAATAAGTCTTTCACTTCCTCTTTCGGTATCAGTTTTAATGTATGGGCTTGGGGGTCGTTCGAGGTTGCAGCAGGGGAAGGCCAAGTCCCCACAGCAGTAGGCTATTAAAGTAGGTGCCAGAAATAGGGTTATCTTTGTTTTTTATGGCCTGCAAAAAATTCCGCCGTGTACCCATCTGGTCCGGTGTTTGTCAATTTTCCATTTTTATACCGATCCTATGGCTCTGGTCTATTTCTTATTCCGGGTATATCGGCATTTAAAGTGTCTAATTGTGTTTGGGTCAGTTTCGGGAGCTAACCCTCTAGACGATGTTGCTGCTCCCTCTCCCCTGTTTTCATCATTGTACAATTTTGAGTAGAAATTCTGAAAAATACTATTTTGTTTCCTTCGGGGAAGTAGTTTGGCTACTCATTTGCTGTGCGTAGTGCTGGATGGATTGGGCTGTCCTATATTGTGGCCCTTTGCTAGCCCTAGCCAGTAAACGCGCCTATTTGTTTCCATAGCGAGAGCTCAGATTCATAAGATTGGCGGTAAATTATCTTCCTGTCCTATCAGAACCCTAAAATCGATGTCAGATTTTGTGCCTCTTCCCACGCTGTTTTTGCTTGCCTGTGTTGCACCGTTTAGGTAGTGTTGTATAAGCAGCGCAGCATGTACAGCCATCTTTGGCATATTTTTTCCATTCTTTTTCTTTAAGCTGGCTAACTAGGCCATAAGTCCTGCCCCTAATGACTGTTTTCGCCGACGTCCAGAAAGCCCCCAGGGTAATCTGCAGGGTTCCCATTATTTCTGGCGTGTGCTCCTTCCCACCATCCTTCCAGTATTTTGTTAAATGTGTCGTCTTTTGTGAGGATGGTGGGGAAACGCCATATATATCTGTTCCTGGTTCTGATATGTTTGTGTAGCTCTACCGAACTGGGGAAGATGACTGAGATGGGCTATTTCACACTATCTGTGCGCTGTAGGAGCCGCTGGCACGATTTAAATTCGTCGACCAACCATCTGTGAGTGCGATGAATGGGTATACTCCCTGTATCGTGGGTTGAGCTTAATCCGCCATAAGCATCGTTTAGAGTCTTGACCTTGAACATAAATCGTGTAGAGTGGTGGGTCTTTGATCGCGTGGCTGCCTATTTACGTATAGAGATTGGTCTATTTCGCTTGCATCCTTCATCGGGAACAGAGCCGCAGTTCATGTCCCCTCCCACCATGACCAAGGTCATAGTAACTAGAGCGTAATGGTCAAATTGCGAAAAACGGCCCGTTAGAGTCGTTGGGCCCATAACAGCATATATATATAGACCAAATTTACTCCATGTACTCTACCTGAATTCTCGCCACCACCCTCTGTGTCACAGTTTTGGTTTATGACCTTACCGGGCAACATTGTTTGGTGAGAGTACGGATAAGGTGTTCCTGACTTTTCCATTTTGTGCTGGAGAGCCCATTACCTGTCCCACCCATAGATTTTTTGAGGCGAAGAAAATCCTCGTCCCCTAACTGGGTCTCTTGGAGCAGTGCAATATCTGACGAGCCCGTCCTAGGTGTCCTCAGATTTGGTTCGCTTCTGTGGGGAGACTTAGTCCTTCACATTCCATGTTATAATTCTCATTTAGCTGATAACTATGTCAGTAAATAGGTGTGAAATAAAGTATGTTATTACTTTCATCAGGGGAGTATAGTAATGGCCCCCCTACTCCACTGCTAGTTCTTTGTTTTGTTGTTGTTTTTTTAGTGTCTCCCCCAGCTAGTTGTGTATCGGTGAATGAGTATAATTTCCAGGAATTACAGTTGAGTTATGTTAGCATCAAAGCATACAAAATAACATTGAACCCTTAAGCAACATACAGAATAACACACAACATTTCCCTCCCCGTCCTTGCCCGAACCTAGCCTTGTGGCGGCTGTAAAATATGCCCCGAATTTGAGCTTCTGGACCGTGTTCTTTGTCGGATTAGAGGAGCATCTCGGCCACCCTCCCGTGTATCTCGGGCGCCGAGGTCCCACATCAAGTTGTTCACTAAGGATTGTCCTGTAATCGACCGAACCACTAGCTGCCGTCCCCCCGATCAATGTATGCTTGAACCTCAGGGCCATAACCGCCCTTGAACTGATTGCTATAATAAATGGCTTAAATTAACCTATTCGCCTAACTTAGTACAGCATACTGTTGCTTATGTGTCACAAATCTATGTTAGTGTGGTGCACCTTACGGTGCATTGGCATATCTTACCCCACACACTACGCGATAGTCCAGGCAGATCAAGCCCGTACTGTGATGCTATGCGAAGCATTGCGACCAAATCTCTGGGGAAGAAGGCTCTGTTAATCTCGACTCCGAAGCGGCGTCTCTGGGGATCTGGGTGGCGTGATGAAGTAGCCCTTTCTCCCCTAATCTGGGAAGTTGAGAGAACTCGGATGTGATGTACAGGAGAGTCGCTCTTCCTAATGCTGTTCTATGGTGTTGGATATGTTCCATGATGCCATCGTCGTAGAAAACCCTCAAGGTTGTTTGGAAGCTAGTTGGAACTTCCGTTCCCCACGAAAGCTTGCAGATATTGCTGAATGCCTCCTTTTTTTTGTGACTTGCCGCCAGTAGTCCTTGAACAGAGCAGTTTGAGTTTCTGAACATCAGAGTCTTTTGCGCTGGCGGAAGGCCCTGATGATATCGGTCTTGTCTTAAAATCAACGGTTCTCATTATGACTTGACGAGGGTCTTATCTGTCGGTCCCTACTTGAGAGCTGCGAGTTGGGGAGTTTTGGGTCTGGGCCAGCCTGTGTGCCGCTCCACTCTGCAGTCTTCCTGTTTTCCCAACACCTTGGGCGTTCTGATTCACACAAAGGCCTGGAGCTCTCACGGTGGGACTGATTCCGGCAGGCCTACCAGTCTCAAATTGTTCCTCCGGAACGGTTTTCCACATCATCCAGCTTTTCAGTTAACGTTTCACCTCTAGAGTACATTTCCAGCCGGCATTTTTATTCAATCTTGTGTATCCTCTGTGGTTGGGCCACTCGTGGCTGCCGTTGTATGGTGTTCTGTCAGCGTGCAAGGTTTCTGAACCGGTGTCCAGGCTGGCTTCTGGACTTGCCTAGTCCCGGTCTCTGCTGGGCTGCTGGTGTCGCCCTTACTCACTGCTGCGGTCCACGGCCCTAGACGCGTGTGCGCCTCGTTCTCCCTGCCTCCTTAGTAGCGGACTGCGTCACCGATCCACGTGGGCGATGCGGTGCTCTGTACTGGTCTGTCATTCAGTGTCCACCGTCTGGATGTTGAGTGCCCGAATGGCGGTTTGCTGCGGTTATCTGTGTGTGGGTATGCGGGAGCTCCGTTCCTGCTTTCCCTTACGCCCGCGCCGGAACCAGAAGTTCCGAGGAGTCTTTATTATGTGTTTTAACCCTTTTTCATCACCAGGCCATATTTTGCAGTTCTGTTCTGCTCGTCCTTAAAGGACATCTACCACCAGGACTGAATGGAGCCTGAGCCCCTTGGGCACTTTCATAACACCCTAGACCGTATCCCCTTAGGCTCGTTTGCATACAGTCCTTCGTGCTTGGTGGTAGATGCCTTTAATGGCTTATTGAATTTTTTTTTTTTTTTAAATCATGACATGAGAGACTGTAACAGATGCAGGGGGTGCAAGTACTTCTGATACTGTTCAGCTCTGTTTCCCTGCAGCTTCTCCATTTCTGCTTTCAGTTAACGAGTGGGGGGGGGGGACTTCTGGTACTAAAATGGAGATTCTCTCCTTTAACAGGGGAGATATCCCTGTTGGTCAGAATTGGGGATAAAATATTTGTGACTGAAATTCAACAGTGGATATCTCTGGTTCTGGAACATTCTTGTCTTAACATGACCCAGAACTGTGTTTCGAGTTGCCATGGTTCAAAGGATAAGCTGTTTACTCCGCCACTGTATAGCATCTGCCCTGTGGTTGATGCTGCAGTAAGAAGGGCTGTAATAGTCTTATGGCAGTTTTGAAGGGGTTTTAAGTGGTTTACATAATGCCTATGTGCCTTTACTGGCCTGTATCGCCTGATGTTCATGAAGTTATTGAGCATGCCTGACCCTTAGCTATTAGTCTGCCTCAACTCTCAGTGGATCTATGTACATGTACATAGCTCAGCTGAGTAGGATGAGTCTTAGCAGGAGAATAACTCGTCCTGCTCCCTCCGCTTTCTTAAAGCTGGGTCTTGTAGCGATGAACTGGGACATGCCATCCCTTCATAATTGGGAATAGTCTTCAGCAATTTCAAACTGCACGTTTACCCCTCTGGTTAATCTCCTGCCTCCCGTTTCATCTCTCCTCAGCGTGGTCGCCTTCAGAAAGGCTAATAAAGTCGGCTCTTTATCAAGGTGGACTCCTCTCCAAGAGAAAGAAAGGTGATTGTGAGCTTCAAGCTGAGACACGACTTCAGACACCAGCCCACCCCCACCGACCGGCAGAAGACACCGAATCCAGCTCTGAGGCCGTGTGGCTGAGTCATCACGTGGAGCTGGACCTGGGGCCCGTGGTACCTGCCGCCCTTAGTGTTATGGGTTCCTGTGCAGGAAGGGTTACTGGGCCGCACGCTCATGAGAAATGGCTGCTTATGCACTTGTTCTGGAGGATTGTGCACAGGTTGTGCCCAGAGGGAATACTTTTGTGTCATCTCTGTGATCCCTTTAACCAGGGGGGAAGAACACTGAGTAGAGGCACGACGCATGAAACCATAGGAAACTTTATCGTTACTGATGAGAGAATTTCTCTTAAAGTATTTGTTATTTATCTACTGGGGATCCCCCAACATATAAGCGGGGCAGGGGAACTAATGACAAGTCACTGCCTTCCTCTTCCTCAGTATCTCGTGGTTGCACTTCCATCTGCAGCCTACAGGGGTCACTATACTTGTAGTTTACCATATTTACTAAAACGGCTGCATTTCCCAATAGCCCTGGCGTTAGTTATTTACATCTAGTGCATAATTTATGTGTAAATTTAAAAAATATATATATTATTCTTTTCCAGAAGTTGTTTAAGAAGCGTATGGTCAGAGGATGAAAGTGAAGTGAAAGTTTCCCTAAAAACTAAAAAATATATCCCTTGCCTAAGGTCCTTCCATTCTCTGCCCCTCCTGCTTGTGAACCAGTAAATCATCTTGATGAAATACTTTCTTCTGAACCTTATATTGGTGATGATGTGTCTCCATGGTAACACTACACAACCCTGTGTAGTCTGATGCTTCAGCCTCACTCCCATTCACCTTGCGGCTTTGCCCTTTACGATAACAACAAAAAAGTTTACATTTATAGTTTACATAAGTTCATTGATCTCGGGTTTGGTTCTGATCACTTGATGCTGTCGAATGTTTTTTAGGTCTTTAAAGTAAATGTCGGATGGTTTCTTCCTATCTGAAGAGGAGGAGAGGATAGAGGGGGAGACTGAGGTCTGTTGCTAAAGGTTTATAAAATTCAATAGAGCTGTACTTTAGTCATTGTGATATTGTTCTTTCTAGAGTCCGGTGGGTGTCCTGTCTGTATACCAGGTATACAAGGAATACAGAGTAGGACCGCCCACTTTATTCCTAAGCAATGATGCCAAAACTTTGTTAAATCCCTCCGCGTCGTGTCTTACCATGGTGCAGACTACAAAGAAACCCTGTGTAGTCCCATCTCTTCTCCTTTTATCTGCCTCCCATCTCCTACTAACATCCATTCACTACTTTCTTATGACTAGTTACATACAGTTTAGAATATAGAATCGCCCACATTTCAGCACCCTCCACAGAAGTAGAGCTCGCTCTGCGGGTTGTGTTTCGTGCATCTTCTGGTAAGTAATATTCAGTCCAGGGCAATGGCTCCGATGTCCTTATTTGTACTACATAAAAGCTGAATATTTTGTATACAGTTGACAGATGGGAGTAGGGCTACAAGATCTACAAGTGTTTTCTCTGTAGTCTGTTACCATGGAGACACTCAGGACTGAAAGCCTGGTAACCAAAATGTATATGGTGTTCTGGGTCTGAGTATTTCTCAAAGTTTCTGACAAAGTTCTGGTAAATAAAGAATTCCTTCACTTTCTTGCATCCACGTTTGAGGACAGAGAACTTAAAGGGCATCAACCACCAGGTGATGATGCAATAACCTGAGGCTCCATGCATAGGTTAATGGACGGTGCCCTCAGCTCAATTTGCATACAGTCCTTCTCCTGGTGGTAGATGCCCTTTAAGGAAGCCTCTTCATGGATGAAGTAAACGTACACTCCAGTCCTGATCTCCGGTCCCATTTAGGTTCTCAGACATATCAATGTTTTCTGCGGGATCACAGAGTAATTGCCACCACTTCTAGATATTTGCCCCTGCTGGTAGGTAATGGCTGCCAGGTTACATGTGGCAGCTCCTAGAGCACGACCTCCATGCGTGGCCTATATTATTTACTATATATTACCGTACATTGTCTGCTTATTGTACACTATGTATAACACAGGCCTCACCTGCTGCGCCTCTCCTTCCTTTCTCCCGACTTCGTGCTGCTCCATGAGACAAGTTTTGCTGTAGTCGTGTCTCTAAGGACTTTATAACTTTGTACATACAATGGGCCCAATGTACCGGTACTGGTAGGACACGACCCCCTGCACATGGTGCGGCCTGTATGAGGTCGGTAGTGTCTATGGATGCGTTACTATTGCAATGTACAGACTTGTACAAGGTCAGTGACCCCCCCCCTCCCCCCCCCAGGCTGGACACATTGGGGTCTCGGCTCTTGCACATTCACTATATGCCGGATGATAAGTAACCGGTGACTACTGTGAGACTTGTCAGCGGATGGATGGTTCACCTTATTGCTTATATATAATGTTGTGACCGTGCATTAATGTCAATAAAGTTGATAAAACTGGTGTGAGTTTGTATGTCTTTTTGGCAACTTTTGTGGTCATTTAAAGGGGCTTGGCTACTTATAGCAAACCTTAGCAGGGTAAGTATAATACCATCATAGGATCACCCATGTTATATGTACCCTGGTAAAGTTTACCTTCTGTGACCAGGAGCTGCCAATCACATGACCCCCAGCAGCAGGACTCTGCACTTCCTGTGGCGTCTAATGTGTTGCTGGCTTCTGGTGGATGAAGGCGGCCGTAAAGTCTTTATTGTCATAACCACTCCTGTGCCCAGGACATCCAAATGTCCCTCCAACCACTGATATGGGAGTAACAGAGGGGCCCCCTTAGTCTGCATGAAGCCGACAGAACGGGATGTCATAGGAAGTCCTGCTTTATTAGAAGAAAATGACTGACCACCATAAGTATCACAAAAATCCATATTTTATCTTGTGAAAAATTCTTTCAAAAAGACCTGCAGTAAAATTCAGTAGGAAATTCTTTCAGAGAGGAGGACATTGTAAACCTTATAAGGAGGTATTTATCTCTTAAAGAATTCTCTACTTTGAATTTTTTACTGCACGGCTCTTTTTGTAAAGAATTTTTCACAAGATAAATATGGATTTTTGTGATACTAACTTATGGTGGTCATTAGTTTTCTTCTAATCTGTACTATTGGACATTGAAATGGTCCAGTACTGACCACAATATATTGCCACAAAGCAAGTCCTGCTGCCAGCAGCTCATGGTGACCCACATCAAACATAACAGGTACCATAATACTTGAGTATAAGCGGAGGCCTCTTTTTGCCACAAAAACGTGGAGAACCTATTGACTTAAGTATAAGCCGAGGGTGGGAAATGCATTGGTCACACTGGCTGGATGGATACCTTTATACTGGGGGGCAGGGGCTCTCCAGCTATATATAGCTAGCCCCCCCCCAGTATATAGGTAGCCAGCCAGTCCTGCACATATAAATAATAAACTCTGTACTTACCTTTCTGACGCCAGAGTCACCCCCCACAGGTCCACTACTTCACTCAGTCCCAGCGGCAGCCCAATGTCCGTGTGTACTGGCGGCGCACAGATTATGATGTCAGCTGTTTGCCAATATCGCAGTATGTGTGCTGCTAGCGGGACTGAATGAAGTAGTGGACCTGCGGGGGGAGGACAGAGTTTGTTTTTTTTATATAGCTTAGTGGAAAAAAAAATTCTGGAGTATATACCGGAGTATATACGGTAAGTATAATATGGGTGACCCTATTTTGTAGCAAACTTTAAAAGGGTAAATATAACTGGCCAACCCCTTTAAGGGGTCATTCTGGTAATAAATGAACCTGGTAAAGTTCTGATTATGGGGAACACTACTGATAACATGCATGGATGGTTTATTACAGCTAAATTTACTAAAGCTAAATTTGTAATTAAAATGTAGTGCCTTTCAAATTATAATATTGTGCATCTCATGATTTATTATAATTGGATTTACATATATATTTCACCAGAACAAAGCTTGGTACATAAATACAGCACCAGAATGTAGTCCAAAACGCATGTACAGTACTAGAACAAAGCTCTGTACAGAAACACAGCACCAGGTCCCTATAGGCATATATACAGTATCCCACATGATTCTACATATGTACAGAGCCCTCTGATTTACATGTATACAGAACCCCCATAATGAATTAATACATGCAGTCCCCCCTTTTTTTTTTTTATAATTCGTACTGTGACTGTGCCCCCTGTAATAAATACCATCTTCCCTTCATTAGATGTATATATACTGTGCCTCTCTCTAAGACAGTGGTTCTCAACCTTTCTCATGCTGTGACCCCACAATACAGCTCCTCATGTTGCCGTGACCCCAAACCATGTACAAGAATATTGTATTTGTGCCAAAAAATGCAATAAAATCGTGGCTCCGATGGCTTTAGGTGACCCCTGTGTTTTGGTCGTTCGACCCCCACCGGGGTCGCGACCCGCAGGTTGAGAACCACTGCTCTAAGATATATATGATGATGATGCATCTGTATACACTGCAGACCCCCTAGTATATAGATATCCACATCACACTGCGCCCCTCCCAGTATATAGATATCCATCACACTGAGCCCCTCCCAGTATATAGGTAGCCCGCCCACTACAGCTCCCCCCCCCCAGTATATAGATATCCAGCACACTGCAGCCCCTCTACCCCAGTGTATAGATATCCATCAAACTTCGCCCCTCCGTAGGTTGCTATGAGTACATGGATAACCAGCACACTGTACCCCTCCCAGTATATAGGTAGCCCCAGAAAATCAGTTCTCGGCTCCCTTTGCTCCAGTGTCATAGTGTGGCACAGGCATAGCGGACTTGGCTCTGCCCGAACTGCTAAAGAAGACAGTAAAGGAGTCGTGGGGAGCCTCTGATGGGGAGTTCTGATTTTATTTTTAACTTGTGGCAGAGTGCAGCTGCCGGCGCCCTGAATTTCCTCCACCAGGTGGCGCTCGGGCCCTCGCACTTTCCGCCCAGTGGAAGGAATGGGCCTCCTAAATGGTCAGAATTTCACAATGTAACTTTTGTTCCCCTGTCCCTAAGATGGTGGGAAACTACTGCAATACTTAGAAGGAATATGCTGGATATTTTTAGGGAATAGCTGCTTCCTGATTAGTTTGGTCTCATGACTGAGACTCCACCATTCATGATAAGGGGATAAGGCTCAGTTCACACTACGGTTGTGATTTTCGTCTCTAGTATCTGTCTAGAAAAGTAAAAAACTGAAAAGGAACGGATCAGTTTTAAATCCCATTGATATCAATGTAAATTTTTAGGTCATCATATTTCATCGATTTTACAGTGATCTGTTTTGGATCAGTTTTTTTCACGGAACAAGAGACGGAGCTTGCAGTACTTTCTTCTGTTCCAAAACTGATGGTGCCAAACTGACCACAACTGATGACATTTAGGTTTTGTTTTTTTTTTACATTTAGGTCAATAGGACCGATAGTAAGCGTCAGTTTTTAAAAAAATTTTTAGATGAAGACAATAGACAGAAATAGTTAATACATAGATAGAAAAAGAGATGATGGATAGTTTATAGATACATGTGAGACATAGAAAGAAAGATGGGCAAATAGAAATGTGAGATCAATAGGTAGATAAGCAGGGGAGTAACAACAGCACCCTCTGTGCCCACGACTGAGCCCGGGACCTGCAGCGCTACACTGCCATGCCCCACCCGATGCCACAGCCCGCCCGTGTGTGTGCGCGCTGTGTGTATATGGTGTGTGCGTATGTGCTATATGAGTGTATGCTGTATACACTGTACATCTGTATGTATAGATTTCATGTGTATGTATATGCAGCATGTCTATATATGCTGTATGTGTGTGTACATGTATAGAAATGTGTGTATATGAAAGTGTATAAATGTTCGTGATTGTATAAACATGTGTACAAATACTTGGGACCTTCTGGTGGTTCTCTACATTTGGCAGTGTCTATGCCTGGCACTTCATCTAAAGTGAATGGAGCTTAGGTGTAATACCTGGTAAACAGTAGTCTGGATGTGGTGCTCACTGCAGCCATGAAGCAATTATTTTAGCACTGGGGATGTCTCTTTCTCTCTCTCTTCCAGGGGAGGAGGGGGAGGTAACGTCTCTTATCTTTCTGGGGTGCCTGCTCCTCCGGATCCCCCCTCGTCCAAACCTTCTAACGTACCACCCAGGGCTCCAAGGTCTTAGTGTGTCTGGGTCTTCGTGGGATGTGCCGGCTGCCATACGGCTTCTTCATCCATGATGCCTCACTTCTGGTGGGACTGGATGTAATGTCACATATGGCCTAGGTTACAGGAAGTGGAACTGGCTGCAGGTGATGACATTGTATGCCGAAAGGTAGGTATAAATTTCCTGAGGCATTGTCACATGTCTGCTGAAGTCTCCTCCTCTCTGTCTTCCTACCATGGCTGAGAAGTGCTCTATTTTCATGGGCTCTAAAAGTTTCATGAATTGCAAGGGAATTGGTAGAGGCCCCTTTCATTTCAGTAACCTATGTCACTAAGAAATGGAAAACTAGGATGTGTCTTCCATTTTTGGACTGCAGGGAAGATGCAAGGGAAATGGTAGAGGCGCAAAAATAACAAAAAGTAAAGAATTAATACGAAGCAAATACCATAACATGACATAAGACGCACCAAAGTTGTCCTGTTTTGGGACCATCAAAGTGCCAAGGTCCTTCCTATCCATTAAGAAAGGTAAGTCCTTTTGCGTCCTCAGTGCAGATCCTAATGTTTTTTCTTTTTGCCTAAAAAAAACCCCATTCTCTGTCGGCAGAGCGAACCAGAGACTGGGGAACAACCGCAATACAAAGCAAATACCCCAACATGACATAAGACGCCCCAAAGTTGTCCAGTTTTGGGACCATCAATCTGCACAGACTATAAAATTAACATTGTGTGTGTAGGCTTCATGCCTTGCACACATGATGTTAAAAACCTCCAGCCTCCTCCATCCCCTTACAGCTGGCCCATTTACCTCCAGAGTCGGCTTGATGGTCCAAAAACTGGAAAATCTGAAACAAAAACTAAAACAAATACAGTTGTGAAGGGGAATATTTGTACATGAGCTTTATAGTTTTATACTTTTATATTCTTATATACCTTGCAAATACTAAAGTTTTTCCTCCTCAGCAATATGCTCAGATATGTTACTTAAGATGGCGCCGGCATCCACTGACACAACACAGCCAGCACCCTATTTCCGGGAATAGGTCAACACGCCCGATTCCAAGAAGGCGTCGTGACTCGCATCTAAACGCCTAGGACACTATCTGCCCAGATACTGGAACTGACCAATCGGGGTGCACTGGATGCTAGACATATATGCTTA
Source organism: Engystomops pustulosus (assembly GCA_019512145.1). NCBI lineage: Eukaryota > Metazoa > Chordata > Amphibia > Anura > Leptodactylidae > Engystomops > Engystomops pustulosus. The sequence continues at coordinate 32,530 of WNYA01001615.1, forward strand.
ATCCTTGCCTACTATGATGCTGTATGACGTATAACCACGCTTTTTACCCTTCTGTATAAAATCTGCTAACACGGAAATAAACGCCAGTCTTGTTGTGCTGGGTAGTACGAGCTTGTCTCGAGAGTAAAACTGAACAACTTTGTATCAGAGTCTTTCTTGAGAGTGTGCACGCTTGCTCTGTCTGATTCGAGGTGACTGACTGGACCGGCTGTTTGTCGATTATGACCCCGACAACCTGGCACCCAACGTGGAGCGTTGCCTAAGCCTTTGAGCCCCCGAGGACCCGCGCTAACACCCGGTGGGCGACCCCTGACGCTCCCGGAGAAGATCTGATCAATCTCACAGGAACACGGCCCTCTGCAAAGGTTTTCACGGTCATTGATCTTGCCAATGCCTTCTTCAGTGTACCTCTACACCCAGATTGCCGTTATCTGTTTGCCTTTACCTCCTGTGGAATCCAACTCACCTGGACAAGGTGTCCACAGGGTGCCCAGAACAGCCCTAACCAATTCACCCAGGCCATGAAAACTGTTTTGTCTCCCTGGATTGCTGAACATTCCCAAGTTACTCTTCTACAGTATGTGGATGATCTTCTTCTCTGTGCTGACTCCAAGCAACTACTGGAACAAGAGTCACTGTCTCTTCTACTGTTTCTCTCTACAATCAACTGCAAAGTTTCCAAGGATAAAGTTCAGTGGTGTCACACAAAGGTTATCTTTCTCGGACATTGTGTCTCCCAAGGGGCCAGACACATCACTGAAGACAAGAAATCGGCCATTGCCAAGTTACCATTTCCATCTACTACCAACCAACTCCAGTCCTTCCTGGGACTCATCACCTACTGCAGACAATGGATTCTAGATGCATCCAGACTTATGCAACCCTTGTACGATTGCCTAAAATCAGGAGGACCACAAGATGTCTCACCTCTGGTCCTCCCACATCTACAAGACTGTCATCATCAACTCAAGATTGCCATTTCCAGAGCACCTGCTCTAGGACTTCCAGACTACACTCAGCCTTTCAACTTGTTTGTTTCTGAAAGTGAAGGGCATGCAACTGGTGTCCTGGCACAGCAACATGCTGGAAGACAACGTCCTATTGGATACTACTCCTGCCGTCTGGACCCCGTAGCCCGGACCTCTCCTACCTGTTTGAAAGCAGTCCATGCCGCCCATGCTCTTCTGGATAAAACTGCTGATATTGTCCTGGGACATGACCTCGTCATTCAAGCTTCTCATGATTTGGCGGCAGTCCTTACTCAGACCCAACATAGGCATTTGGCCCATCAGAGACACCTTAGACTTCAGTATTCTTTGCTTCTACCATCTTATATCACCTTTAAACGTTGTTTAGTTATCAATCCAGCCACTCTTCTTCCACATTCCAGGGGGGGAGAAGGTGACTCAGAACCAGAAGATGAGAATTTTGATTCCCATGACTGCCTACAGGTTCTTCTTGATGACACTTCAACACCTCCAGGAGTAACTAACTGTGGACAGATGGCTCCAGGTTTGCCGACCAGTCTGGGAGGTACCACACAGGTTATGCGGTAACCACTGAAACACAAGTGGTAAAAGCAGAAGCCATACCAGTCTCAATGTCAGCGCAAGAGGCAGGACTGATAGCCCTCAAGGAAGCCTGTACTTTGGCCAAAGAAAAAAACTGTGAACATCAGAACTGACTTAAGGTATACCCATGGCATTACCCAAGATTTTGGAATAATCTGGAAGAACAGAGGCTTCATCACAGCTGCAGATAGCCCAGTGAAGCATGCAGACCTCATCAAGAGCCTGATGGAAGCTCTGCAACTGCCTACCAAGGTGGCAGTGATCAAGGTAAAAGCTCATGGAAAAGTGAACTCCAAAGCAGCCAGAGGAAACTACCTAGCTGACTGTGCAGCCAAAGAAGCCGCCATGGAGAATGTGTCATCCGAGTGGCTGGAAAGGATCCTGGAGGAGGAACAAGAGACATTCTATCCCTACGTGGTGGCTACTAGAGCCCAGAGGAAGAAGGAGGAAGAAGGAAGGACCACCTCTCCTACCCTTGCGCAGTTACAAAAAGAACAAAGGATGGCCACAGCAGAAGAACATAAAGCATGGAAAGCATGGGGTGCTGCTTATGATAATGAACTCTGGACAGTACAAGGACTTGTCTGTCTCCCTAGAAAGTTGTACCCTGCCATTGCTACCTGGGCTCATGGGGTAACACACAGAGGAAAGAACCAAGCACTAGCCTATGCCAAGAAGACGTATTTTGCTCCAGGACTATCTACAACTGTGAATGCCTACATCAAGGCCTCCTCCATTTGTGCTACTTGTAACCCAGCCCCCACAACCAAAGTGCCCTACCAGCACTTGGCCAAGCCAGACTACCCTTTCCAAAGGATCCAAGTTGACCACATCCAGCTGCCCCAGTCAGGAAGATATGAATATGCCTTAGTAGCTGTGGACATGTTCTCAGGATGGCCAGAAGCCTACCCAGTTGTCAACATGACCGCCAAGCTCACAGCCAAGAAACTGATTACTGAAATTGCCTGTAGATTTGGAGTACCTCAGGTAATAGAAAGTGACCAAGGACCAGCCTTCACCGGACAAATCTACACCGAACTATGGCAGATGGTAGGAGCTAACATACGCCATACCACCCTCAAAGTTCCAGAAAAGTCAAAAGAATGAATGGGACTTTGAAAAACAAATTGCTCAAAATGACACAGGAAAACCCTAAGGAATGGCCAGAACTTTTGCCCATTGCCCTGTACCATGTCAGACACACCGCACAAGCCAAACACGGCCTCATTCCCTACGAGAACTTTTGCCCATTGCCCTGTACCATGTCAGACACACCGCACAAGCCAAACACGACTTCACTCCCTACGAGATCCTGTTCGGGTCACCCCCTAAGTTGTCAGAAGTTAGGGAACAACAATTTGCTGAAGGGATGGATAAAGTTGTTACGTTTGTTGTCCGTCTGTCTAAAGAGTTGCCTAACACACACTCTGCAGTCTCTGCTTCTATTCCTGAATCCACAGGTGACACAGTTCATGACTTGGAACCGGGTGACAAGGTGTATGTAAAGAAACACGTCCGGAAGAACTGCCTAGACCCGAGGTTTGATGGTCCATACACTGTAGTCCTTGTTACCCCCTCTGCAGTCAAACTTGAAGGGAAAACCACCTGGACACACGCCTCCCACTGCAGAAGAGACCCGGCCTCACCATGAAGAAACATATCCTTTCTATATACATGATGTTTTTTAGCTTGTGCCACATTGGTTCAGGGTTAACCACATTATGGGTTGATGTGCCCCAGCCCGTGCAAACTTATCGGTTTGATTATTGCACTGTAGTTTCTTGTGCTAGGACCGAATGGCATCACAAGATAAACAAGGGAGGACAGTACTACCTTTGTGTTACGACACCTGGTAATGAAAACTGTTATTACTGGTCGGATGTGGGGTGGAATACTCAAAACAATTGGAACTACAAACCCCAGGAAACCCAAAATAGAAAAGACAGTAGTGGTAGATCCCTCCTTACCCGGATGACCTTGACAAAGGGTGTCCAGAACTGGGAAGGATGTACGCATCCGGGTAATTATCTCCCGATCTATTTGAATTTAGAAAACCCCTCCATAGGAGACATGGGAAGGTATGTGTTGGGGTTATATATGACTGGGGACCTTTCACGTGTCTGGCTAAAGGGGGGAGTTGGAGAAAACATAGGAATCATCGAACTCAAAGACATTTCCCTTAAGCCTACCCCAAACCCCAAGAAGGCAGGAGGGATACTATAATTCAGGATGTAATACCCCTACCAGGTCTCTCATGGTATCAAGTCTTTTCCATCGAAACAGGAACCGCCCCCAGGAAAAATTTGTGGTTAGAATGGGTCAGGTACTCTGTAAGAGCTTTGGCCCATCAGAGACACCTTAGACTTCAGTATTCTTTGCTTCTACCATCTTATATCACCTTTAAACGTTGTTTAGTTATCAATCCAGCCACTCTTCTTCCACATTCCAGGGGGGGAGAAGGTGACCCAGAACCAGAAGATGAGAATTTTGATCCCCATGACTGCCTACAGGTTCTTCTTGATGACACTTCAACACCTCCAGGAGTAACTAACTGTGGACAGATGGCTCCAGGTTTGCCGACCAGTCTGGGAGGTACCACACAGGTTATGCGGTAACCACTGAAACACAGGTGGTAAAAGCAGAAGCCATACCAGCCTCCATGTCAGCGCAAGAGGCAGAACTGATAGCCCTCAAGGAAGCCTGTACTTTGGCCAAAGAAAAAAACAGTGAACATCAGAACTGACTCAAGGTATGCCCATGGCATTACCCAAGATTTTGGAATAATCTGGAAGAACAGAGGCTTCATCACAGCTGCAGATAGCCCAGTGAAGCATGCAGACCTCATCAAGAGCCTGATGGAAGCTCTGCAACTGCCTACCAAGGTGGCAGTGATCAAGGTAAAAGCTCATGGAAAAGTGAACTCCAAAGCAGCCAGAGGAAACTACCTAGCTGACTGTGCAGCCAAAGAAGCCGCCATGGGGAATGTGTCATCCGAGTGGCTGGAAAGGATCCTGGAGAAGGAACAAGAGACATTCTATCCCTACGTGGTGGCTACTAGAGCCCAGAGGAAGAAGGAGGAAGAAGGAAGGACCACCTCTCCTACCCTTGCGCAGTTACAAAAAGAACAAAGGATGGCCCCATCAGAAGAACATAAAGCATGGAAAGCATGGGGTGCTGCTTATGAGAATGGACTCTGGACAGTACAAGGACTTGTCTGTCTCCCTAGAAAGTTGTACCCCGCCATTGCTACCTGGGCTCATGGGGTAACACACAGAGGAAAGAACCAAGCACTAACCTATGCCAAGAAGACGTATTTTGCTCCAGGACTATCTACAGCTGTGAATGCCTACACCAAGGCCTGCTCCATTTGCGCTGCTTGTAACCCAGCCCCCACAACCAAAGTGCCCTACCAGCACCTGGCCAAGCCAGACTACCCTTTCCAAAGGATCCAAGTTGACCACATCCAGCTGCCCAAGTCAGGAAGATATGAATATGCCTTAGTAGCGGTGGACATGTTCTCAGGATGGCCAGAGGCCTACCCAGTCGCCAACATGACTGCTAGACTTACAGCCAAGAAACTGATTACTGAAATTGCCTGCAGATTTGGAGTACCTTAGGTAATAGAAAGTGATCAAGGACCAGCCTTCACTGGCCAGATCTACACTGAACTATGGCAGATGCTAGGAGCTAATATAGGACTCCACACGCCATATCACCCTCAAAGTTCTGGGAAGGTTGAAAGGATGAATGGGACTTTGAAGAACAAACTGCTCAAGACAACACAAGAAAACCCTAAAAAATGGCCAGAACTTTTGCCCATTGCCCTGTACCATGTCAGACATACCCCTCAAGCCAAACATGGTCTCACTCCCTATGAAATTTTGTTTGGGTCACCTCCTAAGTTGTCAGAAGTAAGGGAACAGCAGTTAGCTGAAGGGATGGATAAAGTTGTCAAGTTTGTTGTCCGTTTGTCTAAGGAATTGTCTAACACACATTCAGCAGTTTCTGCTTCTATTCCTGAATCTACAGGTGATACAGTTCACGATTTCCAACCAGGTGACAAGGTGTATGTAAAGAAACACATCCGGAAGAACGCTTGGACCCGAGGTTTGATGGTCCAAACACTGTGGTTCTTGTTACCCCCACTGCAGTTAAACTTGAAGGGAAAACCACCTGGACACAAGCCTCCCACTGCAGAAGAGACCCGGCCTCACCATGAAGAAACATATCCCTATATACATGATGTTCTTTAGCTTGTGCTACATTGGTTCAGGATTAACCACATTATGGGTTAATATGTCCCAGCCCGTGCAAACTTATCGGTTTGATTATTGCAATATAGTTTCTTGCACTAGGACAGATTGGCGTCACAACATAGACAAGGGACAGTACTACCTTTGTGTTACGAGACCTGGTAATGAAAACTGTTATTACTGGTCGGATGTGGGGTGGAATACTGGGAACAATTGGAATTACAAACCCCAGGAAGCCCAAAACAGAAAAGACAGTAGTGGTAGATCATTCCTTACCCGGATGACCTTGACAAAGGGTGTCCAGAACTGGGAAGGATGTACGCATCCGGGTAATTGTCTCCCGATCTATTTGAATTTAGAAAACCCTTCCATAGGAGACATGGTAAGGTATGTGTTGGGGTTATATATGACTGGGGACCTTTCGCGTGTCTGGCTAAAGGGGGGAGTTGGAGAAAACATAGGAATTATCGAACTCAAAGACATTTCCCTTAAGTTTACCAGAAAGCCAGCAGTTAAGCCTACCCCAAAGCCCCAAGAAGGCAGAAAGGATACTATGATTCAGAATGTAATACCCCTATCAGGTCTCTCATGGGATCAAGTCTTTTCCATCGAAACAGGAACCGCCCCCAGGAAAAATTTGTGGTTAGAATGGGTCAGGTACTCTGTAAGAGCTAGTAACATGACAGTAGGATGTGTAGCCTGTGCTGCTGTCAATCCTCACTTGAGTACCACCCCTTTCCCTATACCACAGAATAAATCATTAGTGCAGTGCCTTATGACTCTACTAAAGGGAGGGACAGATGTTAAGTGTCCCCAATACCAGCCCCTAATTACCAGAAAACCCAAAATAAGACCACCAGGAGAAATATATGTACGTCCTGCCAATTATACTTGTTTCAACAGTGATGACCAATCAGGAATCTCTCTGGGGATATTTGCAGATGGATTTTGTGCGAAAAACTCTACTGAGGACCGTGACCTATTGACCAATCACACCGGTATTCTAATGGACTGCTACTGGTTATGTGGTATTGGTAGACTTAGAAGTAAGTTGCTCTTCTCCTGGAAAGGACAATGTACCCTAGTTAAACTCGTCCTCCCCTTCAAAATATTACCCTGGGACCCCAAAGTAAAAGATGAAAGGTCAAAGAGAGCCATTGAGTCCCTTAAAGGATATAAGGAAGACCCTGAAGTGTACATTGATTCTATAGGAGTCCCAAGGGGGGTCCCTAATAGATACAAAGCCCAAGACCAAATTGCTGCAGGATTTGCCTCTATCATTCCCCAAATTCAGATCAACAAAAATGTGGATTGGATTAATTACATTTATTACAATGAACAGAGATTTGTAAATTATAGTGTTGAGGCCCTCACAGGTATAGTCGAAGAACTAGGCCCTAATACTCGAATGACTCTCCAAAATAGAATGACCCTTGATATGATTTTGGCTGAAAAAGGAGGAGTCTGTGGGATGATAGGAGAAGGGTGTTGCACTTACATCCCCCAGAATAGTTGTGCTGATGGCAAAACCACAGTAGCACTAAACAGCCTCAAAAATTTGGCCTTAGAGATGAAGAGGAATTCAGGAGTAGATACCTCCTGGGCCGATTGGCTACTGAATTGGACTGGAGGATGGAAAAAGTTTTTCCAACAAATAGGCGTAGTCCTACTGGGAATGTTTATCCTTTGACTTGTCTTCTTTGTTGTTGCATCCCGGTTTACAAGTCTTTGATCAGGCGTATTGCAGAAAGTAAGTCCAATATTTTGATGGCCCAGGAAAAAGAGGCCCTGATAGGAACGGAAGAGGAAGAATTAACCGATATGCCCCAAATCAAACCACGACCACCTAATCCCCCATCCATGGAAGAGCTAATCTAGGGAAAGATGAGAGGGCTCCATGAGTGTAAGTTAGTGTAGTGCAAACAGGAGGTGAGGTTTTGCTGAAAGGGCAGGCCTTGTCCGAAGTTTGTGAAGCAACCCCACTCCGACCTATCCCCACTCATGGACAACCTCGAAGGTACATTAGGGGAAAAATTTAGTATTTAGGGGGGATTGTGAAGGGGAATATCTGTATATGAGCTTTATAGTTTTATACTTTTATATTCTTATATACCTTGCAAATACTAAAGTTTTTCCTCCTCAGCAATATGCTCAGATATGTTACTTAAGATGGCGCCGCCCCCCCTTTTTTTAGGGACCCAAACCTAATGCCCCCCCCCTTCCCCCCCCATATTACTGGAACTGACCAATCGGGGTGCACTGGATGCTAGACATATATGCTTAATCCTTGCCTACTATGATGCTGTATAACGTATAACCACGCTTTTACCCTTCTTGTATAAATCTGCTAACACGGAATAAACGCCAGTCTGTTGTGCTGGGTAGTACGAGCTTGTCTCGAGAGTAAAACTGAACAACTTGTATCAGAGTCTTTCTTGAGAGTGTGGCACGCTTGCTCTGTCTGATTCGAGTGTACTGACTGGACCGGCTGTTTGTCGATATGACCCCGACAACGGCCACCAACGTGGAGCGTTGCCTAAGCCTTTGAGCCCCCAGGACCCCTCTAACACCCGGTGGGCGACCCCTGACGCTCCCGAGAAAGATCTGATCATCTCACAGGAACACAGGCCCCTCTGCAAAGGTTTCACGGTCATTGATCTTGCCAATGCCTTCTTCAGTGTACCTCTACACCCAGATGCCGTATCTGCTTTACCTCCTCTGTGGAATCCAACTCACCTGGACAAGGGTCCACAGGTGCCCAGAACAGCCTAACCAATTCACCCAGGCCATGAAACTGTTTGTCTCCCTGGATTGCTGAACATTCCCAGGTTCTCTTTCTACAGTAGTGGTGATACTTCTTCTCTGTGCGACTCCAAGCAACTACTGGAACAAGAGTCACTGTCTCTTCTACTGTTTCTCTCTACAATCAACTGCAAATTTCCAAGGATAAGTTCAGTGGTGTCACACAAAGGTTATCTTTCTGGACATTGTGTCTCCCAAGGGGCCAGACAACTCACTGAGAGACGAAATCGGCCATTGCCAAGTTACCATTTCCATCTACTACCAACCACCTCCAGTCCTTCCTGGCTCATCACTAGCGCAGACAATGGATTCTAGATGCATCCAGACTTATGCCACCTTGTACGATGCCTAAAATCAGGAGGACCACAAGATGTCTCACCTCGGTCCTCCCACATCTACAAGACTGTCATCATCAACTCAAGATTGCCATTTCCAGACACCTGCTCAGGACTTCCAACTACACTCAGCCTTTCAACTGTTTGTTTCTGAAAGTGAAGGGCATGCAACTGGTGTCCTGGCACAGCAACATGCTGGAAGACAACTTCTATTGGATACTACTCTACCGTCTGGACCCCGTAGCCCGGACCTCTCCTACCTGTTTAAAGCAGTCCATGCCGCCCATCTCTTTGGATAAAAACTGCTGATATTGTCCTGGGACATGACCTGTCATTCAAGCTTCTATGATTTGGCGGCAGTCCTTACTCAGACCCACCTAGGCATTTGCCCATCAGAGACACCTTAGACTTCAGTATTCTTTGCTTCTACCATCTTATATCACCTTTAAACGTGTTTGTTCAATCCAGCCACTCTCTTCCCAATTCCAGGGGGGAGAAGGTGACCCAGAACCAGAAGATGAGAATTTTGATCCCATGACTGCCTACAGGTTACTCTGATGACACTTCAACACCTCCAGGAGTAACTACTGTGGACAGATGCTCCAGGTTTTGCCGACCAGTCTGGGAGGTACCACACAGGTATGCTGTAACCACTGAAACACAGTGGTAAAAGGCGAAGCCATACCAGTCTCAATGTCAGCGCAAGAGGCAGAACTGATAGCCCTCAAGGAAGCCTGTACTTTGGCCAAAGAAAAAAACGTGAACATCAGAACTGACTTAAGGTATGCCCATGGCATTACCCAGATTTTAGAATAATCTGGAAGAACAGAGGCTTCATCACAGCTGCAGATAGCCCAGTGAAGCACAGACCTCATCAAGAGCCTGATGGAAGCTCTGCAACTGCCTACCAAGGTGGCAGTGATCAAGGTAAAAGCTCATGGAGAAAGTGAACTCCAAGCAGCCAGGAACACCTAGCCTGTGCAGCAAGAAGCCGCCATGGGAATGTGTCATCGAGTGGCTGAAAGGACCTGGAGAGGAACAGAGACATTCTATCCCTACGTGGTGGCTACTAGAGCCCAGAGGAAGAAGGAGGAAAAAGGAAGGACCACCTCTCCTACCCTTGCGCAGTTACAAAAAGAACAAAGGATGGCCACAACAGCAGAACTAATAAGAGCATGGAAAGCATGGGGTGCTGCTTTATGAATGAACTCTGGACAGTACCAAGGACTTGTCTTCCCCCTAGAAAGTGTACCCGCCATTGCTACCTGGGCTCATGGGGTACACACAGAGGAAAGAACCAAGCACTAACCTATGCCAAGAAGACGTATTTTGCTCCAGGACTATCTACAGCTGTGAATGCCTACACCAGGCCTGCTCCATTTGTGCTGCTGTAACCAGCCCCCACACAAAGTGCCCTACCAGCACCTGGCCAAGCCAGACTACCCTTTCCAAGGATCCAAGTTGACCACATCCAGCTGCCCAAGTCAGGAAGATATAATATGCCTTAGTAGCGGTGGACATGTTCTCAGGATGGCCAGAGGCCTACCCAGTCGCCAATGACTGCTAGACTTACAGCCAAGAAACTGATTACTGAAATTGCCTGCAGATTTGAGTACCTTAGGTAATAGAAAGTGATCAAGGACCAGCCTTCACTGGCCAGATCTACACTGAACTATGGCAGATGCTAGGACTAATATAGGCTCCACACCCGCATATCACCCTCAAAGTTCTGGGAAGTTGAAAGGATGAATTGGACTTTGAAGAACAACTGCTCAAGACAACACAAGAAAACCCTAAAGAATGGCCAGAACTTTTGCCCATTGCCCTGTACCATGTCAGACATACCCCTCAAGCCAAACAGGTCTCACTCCCTATGAATTTGTTTGGGTCACCTCCTAAGTGTCAGAAGTAGGGAACAGCAGTTGTTTTTCCTCCTCAGCAATATGCTCAGATATGTTACTTAAGATGGCGCCGGCATCCACTGACACAACACAGCCAGCACCCTATTTCCGGGAATAGGTCAACACGCCCGATACCAAGAAGGCGTCATGACTCGCATCTAAACTTAAGGTTTTCTCAACGCCTAGGACCAGGGCCGCATCTGCCATGAGGCGAGATGAAAATCTCGCCTCAGGCGGCAGAATGCGGATCCCTGTAAATACATCCCTCCAGCTTAGTAATATACTGTATCCCATATACAGCCCCCCAGCTTAGTAATATACTGTATCCCATATACAGCCCCCCAGCTTAGTCATATACTGTATCCCATATACAGCCCCCCCATCTGGAATGTGGCCCCATATAAATATATACACATTACATATACCGTAAATATATTTATATAAATATATAAACATTACAGGGCAATGTTCACTGATCAGATAACAATTACAAGTCATTTTTTTGCTTTCTGAGCACCATATTTATGCAGATCTAAGGATAAGATGTATATTGTGTATTGTGTATATGTGTGTATGTAATTCCTGCTGATTGTATGATAATTAGAAAGACAACGGATTTGAAATCAGCTTCTGAATTTTAGATTTCCATATTATTTATATCTAGCAATGACAGCTTGCCTTACACTTTGTATATGTAATATGTTAGTGCATATTGCATTTAATCAAGTAATTACACTTGGGGGTTTTAAATACCTCCCCCTATCTCAAGATACAGTGTATAAAGTGTATAAACCTCGTATTTGTTTAGATAACATTTGCAGCACTGCAGTTTTTCTTTTTGGTTTGGCTTTTTGCCTGGTAAGAGATTCACTTCTGTATTAGGGAATGTAACCAAGGGGCGTTTGATCAGTCTGTCAGCCACATTAAGCTACATGATCAGAACCAACTAGTGGTGCAGTGATAGAAAACAAAATGGGTGGGATTGTTCTATTTTCTACAAATATGTATATTGCCCCTGGATGGCATTATTCCAAGTATTGGCTTAATTTCTTAAAGAATGAAACAACAGAATACTGTATCATATTTACTGATAAGGAATGCCTTAAAGGGGTATTCCGGGAATATGAACGCCTGTTAAAAAAACCCATAATGCTGTTAATAAATGAATATAACAAAACTCAATGTCATTGGTCACTAAATGGAGCTTAAATGTTTGATTTTATGATTCACAAAATGTTCTGAGCTTTCTAAAGTAGGTGGCGTTATCACCAAGATGCAAAGTCCCATGATCCTTTAGTTTTCAGTAACTCCTCCTCCCTCTTGTGCTCTGCTCCCAGACTTTTAACAGACTTTTTTTTAACAGACTTTCTTGCTCTGTTATGAGAACAACTGTTGGGGTGAGTTCATAAAAAGAGACAAAGAAGTAAAAAGAAGATAAAATCATGTCAATATAATGTTCAGTGTATTTCAATATCTGAAAACTAAGGGTGATAAAATGTTGCGCTAAATATTGTTGCCAGAAAATTAGACAATATTAAATGCATGGAGAAGAAAACACAAAAATCAGAAGAGAATAAATGGGAAAAAAACAGAGGACAAAAAAGAAAGAGTTATAGACAAATTAGGGAGTAGATGAGAGGGGCCACAAAAGAGGAGGCAATGGGAGGGACAGACGATAAGAGTGGGGACAAGGGTGGCACTAATGGAAGGGAAGATGAGGGGGGCCAACAAAATACTGGGTCACAATGAGAAGGGGAGAGTTGAGAGGCCACAATATGAGTAGGAGATGACAGTTCACAATATGAGGAGTTGATGAAGGGGTCCACAATAATAAAGTCAAATTGGGAGGGCTACAATATGAGTGGGAGATGAGAGGGACCACAATATGAGGAGATTAGAAGCCAAAATATGAAGGGAGATGAGTGACCACAACATGAGTAGGAGATGTGGGGCCACAATATAAGGGGGAGGCAATATGAGGGGGAGATAATGGCCCCACACTATGAAGGGGGAGATGATGAGAGGCCACAATATGAGCGTAAGATGAGGGGTTAATAATATAAGGGCAAGCTTGATGACTCATACACAGCAGCTGGGGGATGGTGCAGCAATTGATTACTTCTGCCTCTCAGGAACAACACATTTATGATGTATTTTTGGCTTATATTGGGCAGGACCAGGCTGAAGCAGTACATAATTAGGGTAAGGAGAAGCGCTGGGCCAGCCACCAATGTGACAGAGCCTCATTATCATAATTGTATAATTGTTTTTTCAGCAAAACCACTCGGTTCAGGTATTAAAACCAGATATTATTATTATTTCTATTATTTATAGAGCACCATTAATTCCATGGTGCTGTACAATCAGTAGGGGTTCACATACATTACATTAAGACAAAAACAGATGCAAGTACCCTGCCCATGAGGGCTCCCAATCTATATTGAGGGGGGAGGGGCAGATCGAGACATGAGGTGAGGAAGCAGTGCAGTTAATGTGCGTTGTAAGGGATAGAGAGTTCCAGAGTATGGGAGATGCATGGGAGAAGTCCTGGAAGCGGTTGTGAGAAGAGTGGATGGTAACAGAGTAAAGCTGAAGGTCCTTTGAGGAGCGTAGATTACATTTTGCTTGATGTAGGATAGATTGGAGGGGTGTTAGCTGGGAGATATGTTTCTGCATCAGTGTAGCTACAGCATTCTCAAGGTATGTTTGAGTCGTAATGCAAGAAATCAAATGGTAAATTTCCTTTAAAGCATAGTACTTGTGACCATGCTTATATACCTTTATACCAGTGATCACCTGTCCTCTCCATATACCATCTCACATGTCTGTCTTGTGTTTAAATAACGTCAAAAGAGATGTTTCATGAAACCTTCAGTTTAAGTCAATATTAACAACTCCTCTTCATTCATCAATCATTCAACTCTTAAGCAAAGAGAGTATTCATATAATTTTTTGATGTGTAACAAATAGTTCCAAGCTCAAAGTGCAACTTTTAAGGTTGCAAACCCTAAGCCTGCCTTCAAAGAGAAAGGAAATTTGCTTTCTGTTTTTCCATTAACGGTGACACCACGATGACAGCACATTCACAATAAATACACTCACACACACACTCCTGATGTTGCAACTTACAATCAGCATAAAATTATTCTGGCCCCATATAATATATAGAGCACCCCCCGGCCCAGTATAAATGACTCTGGGCCCATATAATATATACAGCACCCCCCCCAGTATAAAACAATTCTTGCCCCATATAATAAATACAGCACCCCCTCCCCACACACACAGTATACAACAATTCTGGCCCCATATAATATATGCACCCCCCCGCCCACACACAGTATAAAACAAGTATGGCCACATATAATATATGCACCCCCCCCCCAGTATAAAACAAGTATGGCCACATATAATGTATACAGCACCCCCCAGTATAGAACAATTATGGCCCCATATAATATATACCCCCCCTCACAGTATAAAAAATTATGGCCCCATATAAAATATACAGTACTTTCCCCCTCCCACGATAACATGACACCTCCCCACTCCCCCTTATTAGCCACATAGAATTATTTAGCTGGTGGGCGATTCGGCGTTAACGGGCGCCCGAATCGCCCACTCTAGATCGGCGAATTTCGCCGCCCTTTACAGGGATCCGCATTCTGCCGCCTGAGGCGAGATTTTCATCTCGCAGGGCGGCGAAATCGCCGATCCTAAAGGGGCGATTCGGGCGCCCGTTAACGCCGAATCGCCCACCGCTAAATAATTCTATGGGCTAATAAGGGGGAGTGGGGGGTGTCATGTTTCGTGGGAGGGGAAAGTACTGTATATTTTATATGGGGCCATAATTTTTATAATGTCGAGGGGGGGGGTATATATTATATGGGGCATAATTGTTCTATACTGGGGGGTGCTGTATACATTATATGTGGCCATACTTGTTTATAACTGGGGGGGTGCATATATTATATGTGGCCATACTTGTTTTATACTGTGTGTGAGGGGGGGGGGGGTGTGCATATGTTATATGGGGCCAGAATGTGTTGTATACTGTGTGTGGGGAGGGGGTGCTGATTTATTATATGGGGAAGAATTGTTTATATGGTGGGGGTGGCTGTATATATATTATATGGGCCAGAGTCTTTATACTGGGACGGGGGTGCTCTATTATTATATGGGGCCAGAATAATTTTATGCTGGGGGCTGTATATATTATATGAGGCCAGATTCTTCTTTTCCTGGGGGGGTTATATATTTATATGGGGTCAGATTTCAGCTGGGGGGTACAGTATATTACCAAGCTGCAGGGCTGTATATGGGATACAATATATTACTAAGCTGGAGGCGTATAGGGATACAGTATATTACTAAGCTGGGGCTGTATATGGGATACGTATATTACTAAGCTGGGGCTGTATATGGGGTACAGATTTACTAAGCTTGGGGGGGGCTGTATATGGGATACAGTATATATCTAAGCTGGGGGGGATGTATAGGGGATTAAAGTATATTAATAAGCTGGGGGGCTGTATATGGGATACAGTTATACTAAGCTGGGGGGCTGTATATGGGATACAGTATATTACTAAGCTGGGGGGGATGTATATGGGATACAGTATATACTAAGCTGGAGGGATGTATATGGGATACGTATATACTAAGCTGGGGAGCTGTATATGGGGTACAGTATATTACTAAGCGGGGGGGCTGTATATGGGATACAGTATATTACTAAGCTGGGGGGATGTATATGGGATACGTATATTACTAAGCTGGGGGGTGGGTTGTATATGGGGACAGTATATACTAAGTGGGGAGCTGGTATGGGAACAGTATATTACTAAGCTGGGGGGCTGTATATGGGATACAGATATTACTAAGCTGGGGGATGTATATGGGATACAGTAATTACTAAGCTGGGGGGCTGATATGGGGTACAGTTATTACTAAGCTGGGGGGCTGTAGTAGGGGTACAGTATATTACTAAGCTGGGGGGCTGTATATGGGATACAGGATATTACTAAGCTGGGGGGCTGTATATGGGATACAGTATATTACTAAGCTGGGGGATGTATATGGGATACAGTATATTACTAAGCTGGGGGGCTGTATATGGGGTACATTATATTACTAAGCTGGGGGGCTGTATATGGGATACAGTATATTACCAAGCTGGGGCTGTATATGGGATACGGTATATTACTAAGCTGGGGGTTTAGGGATACAGTATATATAAGCTGGGGGGGGTGTATATGGGTCATTATCTACTAGTGGGCGGATGTATATGGATTACAGTATATTACTAGTGGGGGGCTGTGGGTACAGTATATTACTAAGCTGGGGGGGATGTATATGGGATACGTATTATCTAAGCTGGGAGGGGTGCTGTATATGGGATAAGTATATTACTAAGCTGGGGCTGTATATGGGATACAGTATATTACTAAGCTAGAGGGGCTGGATATGGGATACAGTTATTATAAGTGGGGGGCTGTATATGGATACCAGTATATTACTAAGCTGGGCTGGTATATGGGATCAGTATATACTAGATAGAGGGGCTGGATATGGGATACAGTTATTATAAGCTGGGGGGTATATGGGTACAGTATATTAATAAGCTGGGGGCTGTATTGGGGCGTATATACTAGCTGGGGGATGTATATGGATCAGTATTTACTAGTGGGGGTGGTATGGATACGTATATTACTAAGCTGGGGGGCTGTATATGGGATACAGTATATTACTAAGCTGGGGGGGGCTGTATATTGGATACAGTATATTACTAAGCTGGGGGGGCTGTATATTGGATACAGTATATTACTAAGCTGGGGTGGGCTGTATATTGGGGGGTGCTATATATTCACATTGGTCAGAGGAGCACTGTATGTAAAATCATGTAACGTAATAACAGGGTGCGAATATTCATATAGGATACCTAGATCAGTGGGGCGAACCTATGGCACGGTGCCAGAGGCGGCACTCCGAGCCCTTTCTGTGGGCACCTGGGCCATCACCCCAGCCACTCCAGACAAGGACTCCACATTTTCGCAGTGCAAGCACTTGGAAGCAAAGAAGCTGCTTTCAGTGATATTTTAAGTGATACTTGCTTGGCTATTTGGGACTGTAGGAAGAGGGAGAAGGTGTAGAAATGGCCTAATTATGTTTGGAGGACCTCCTGCTGCCCATGATTTCTTTGTACAGAGGGACACTGGAAAGAAGCTAAAATGATGCAAATTTCCCCTCCTTTCTACTGTGTTGGTGTCCTCAGGAGGCCAGTATGATTGAACATTGTTGAAGAACAGGCAGCAATAACTTACTGCTTTTTGTTTGGCACCTCGCGATAAATGAGGGTTTGCGGTTGCAGTTTGGCACTCGGTCGCTAAAGGTTCGCCATCACTGCCATAGATTACTTTAGAGATGAGCGAGCACTAAATGCTTGGGTACTCGGTATTCGAGACGAACTTTTCCCGATGCTCGAGTGCTCGTCTCGAATAACGAGCCCCATTGGAGCATTTTTCAAGGGGACCAAGGCTCTGCACAGGGAAGCTTGGCCAAACACCTGGAAACCTCAGAAAAGAATGGAAACACCACGGAAATGAACAGGAAACAGCAGGGGCAGCATGCATGGATGCCTCTGAGGCTGCTTAAACGCACCATGAAGCTAGATAGCATCTAAAACATCCAATAATTGACCCTGACACTATAGGGGACGGCATGCAGAGGCAGCGGCAGCAGCGGCAGGCTAGAGAGTGGCATGGCGACATACCCTAAATGGACTCAGGCTTTAAACCAATGGGTGGCAGAGAGGAACCAAAGGAGGTGAGCAAGAAGCGCTGAAATTTTTCTCTGTGAACAAAAGGTTGACGGTATATTTAGTCGATAAACAGCATGGTGGCGACATAGTGACCAAGTCCATAAGTATCTGGTGAAACACCCGAAGAAAATGAGCGACACAGTCGTTTGATAAGGGGACGACATTTGGAGGCAGCCATGGAGAGGACTTCCATGATTAAGAGCGACAGTAGGGGCTCCATATTGCGCTTCTATGATTGCAACTGCAGGTCTCAGCATGGCGGCGACAGACGCGCCGAGTTCCACTATGTATGTGGTGAAACACCTGAAAATTTTGCCTGCACAGTCGTTTGATAAGGGGACATGTATGGAGGCAGTGAACTAGTGAGATTAAAGTGCTGCAGTTAAAACTAGTTAGTTGGATTGGGATAGAGCTGGCGCTCCGTGCCAGGCGAGCTTTCGCCAATCCAAGCCCCTGTCTCTAGGCTATCCCCAAACAGCACTTCTAAGAACCTTTTGTATAGATCAAGTGTAGTAGCATTCTTATAAGTTTGGGATATGGCGGGTGAGGGGAATGTAAACAGATGCGCAAGAAGCGCTGAAATAATATCGGTAAATGATAAAAGTTTGCCAGTATATTTTGTGGATTACACAGCAGGGGTGCGACAAAGTTAACAAGTTTGATGTGGAATGCCCTTGTAATAGCTCTTGGGCGGTGTGCCTTTTATCGCTAGGCTCAGCAGTTTGAGCACCGCCTGCTGTCGCTAGCGACGGCCTGCTCGTGCAGAGCTACGACTGATGGCGCCATGCACGGATGGTAATTCGGAGGAGGAGGAGGTGAGGAGGGGTGGAGGAGGGGAGGAGTATAGTAGGTCCTTTGAGACCTGGAATGAGGGTAGGCCCGCAAGCCTCGGCGTCGGCAGTATATTGACCAGCCCAGGGTCAGACTCGGTCCACCTCCACCAAGTTAAGTGTAGTAGCGTTCTTATAAGTTTGGGATATGGCGGGTGAGGGGAATGTAAACAGATGCGCAGAGCGCTGAAATAATATCCGTAAAAGGTAAAAGTTGGCAGTAATTTTTGGATTACACAGCAGTGTAATCAACAGATGCGCAAGAAGCGCTTGAAATAATATGGTTAATCATAAAAGTTGCCAGTATATTTTGTGTCAACAGCAGGGTGGCGACAAAGTTAACAACTTTGATGTGGAATCCATTGAAAACAACCCAAATTTCTGCCTGACACACCTCGTTTGATAAGGGGACGATGTAGGAGGCAGCATATGGCAAGACTTTTGGAGGTGCGTGGTAGCATGGAGAGACACGTGTGGAGATGCTATGGAGACAATTAATGGGATAGTTGCCTGTATGTGGCAGTCCAAAAAGTTTTCAAAACCAGAGGAGCAGGTAGGTGGCCCTCCAGAAAATGAAATAGATTGAGTTGCTGTATGTGCAGTCCAAAAAAGTTTTCAAACCAGAGGACAGGTAGGTGGCCCTCCAGAAAAATGAAATAGATTGAGTGCCTGTATGTGGCAGTCCAAAAAAGTTTTCAAACCAGAGGAGCAGGTAGGTGGCCCTCCAGAAAAATGAATAGATGAGTGCCGTATGTGGCAGTCCCAAAAATTGTTTTAAAACAGAGGACGGGTAGGTGGCCCTCCAGAAAAAAAAAGCATAAAGTACTATAGCTAGAGCCAGGGGCCCTGTCAAAAAATAGCCAGTTTCCTCTGCTTTAGTGTACAAAGGAGGAGGAGAGAGGAAAATGAGGAGGAGGAGTGCATAAATTATTCAGGTTGAGCTTCCTTCACTGGTGGAGATTGGAAAATTATGAGAAATCCAGGCTTTATTCATCTTAATAAGCGTCAGCTGTCAGCGCTGTCAGTCGACAGGCGTGTACGTTATCGTTGATGATGCCACCAGCTGCACTGAAAACCGCTCGGAACAACACGCTAGCGGCGGGCAGGCAAGAACCTCCAAGGCGTACAGCGCCAGTTCGTGCACATGTCCAGCTTTGAAAACCAGTGTTGTTAGGGAGCTGTGTGATCATTAGGACGATGGTATGGTCAGCTAAGTACTCCCTCACCATCTTTCTGTAAAGATCAGCCCTACCTGCCGAGGACGGGGACAGGTGACACGTGTCTTGCTGGGGTGGTGACATAAGCTGGCAAAAGCCTTGGTAAAGCGTACCTTGCCAGTGCTGGACAAGCTGCCTGCTCGCCTACTCTCCCTCGCACTGTCCCGCAGAACTACGCCTCTGCCGCTGTCAGAAGGGAATACTGTTCAGCTTGTGCACCAGGGCTGCTGGTATTCATGGCATTCACACTCCTTCCTCTCCAGGGATGAGAGTGGAAAAGATTTTGTTGTACGTGGGTCCAGGAGAGTCATAATACCGTGATCGGTTGCTGAATAAATTCTTTGCAAGCGAGGGTCACGGGATAGGCGCCTAGCATGAAATCTGCCATATGCGCCAGAGTCCCAATGCGCAAGAATTCACTCCCCTCACTGGCTGACTGCCCATTTCCTCTCTCCAAATCCTCTTCTTTGCCCATACACGCTGAACAGTGAAGGATAACAATGGCCCCTCTGTGTCTCGCCAACATTCTTCCTCTTTCCTCTCATCCTCCTCCACCATCTCCGAATATGACGCTGAGAAACAGCCTGAGGGTGCTGTGGCTATCAACAAGGGAATCTTCTTCCCCCGTCTCTTGTGAGACGAGCGCAAAGCTTCCGACTCATGCTGATCAGAAGGTTTTTCAACAGGCCAAGCAGCGGGGGATGGTGAGGCCGATGATGGCGGCATCCCACTGACCATCTGTGTTGACTCCTCGAAGTTATTCAGCAACTGACAGATATCAGACATCCACGTCCCACTCCATTGTAGACTTGAGGAGCGGACTGACCCTGACTACCAGGTCTGTGGAAGTTGACCATTGGCAGTCAACAATCGCTCTGTGTGCTGCTGGTAAACTCTGGTCTAACATGGTTTAATGTTGAATTGACTCCCACCCCGTGGGCACGTCGCACAACAGTCGGTGAGCGGCAGTTGGGAGCGGCGCTGCTGCGGGCCCTGAGAGTGGAGCAGCATCTGTGCTGGACTTCCTGAAATGCGCACAGATGCGGCGCACCTTCGTGAGCAAATCACACCAGATTGGTGGTATGTCTTGAGGAAACGCGTGAACTATCAGATTTAAAACAGGGCCAGGCATGGCACATGTGTCAGTCTGCCGAGTTGCAGAGCCGCCACCAGGTTACGGCCGTTGTGTCACACACAACATGCTGGCTTTCAGGTTCAGCGGTGCCAGCCAAGATCAGTTGCACGCCGTGATGCCCTGTAATAGTTCTTGGGCGGTGGCCTTTTATCGCCTAGGCTCAAGCAGTTTGAGCACCGCCTGCTGTCGTTAGCGACGGCACTGCTGCTGTTGCCTAGAGCATAGCACTGGATGGCGCCTGCCCACGGATGTAGTTTCGGAGGAGGAGGTGGAGGAGGGGTGGGAGAGGAGGGAGGCATAGTAGGCCTGAAAGGGACCTGGACGAGGTAGGCCCGACCAATCTCGGCGTCGGCGTATATGACCAGCCGCAGGGCAGACTGGTCCCAGCCTCCACCAAGTTAACCCAATGTCCGTCAGCGAGATATAGGGCCTGCGCGGGCCAGAGAGCACTG
This sequence comes from Engystomops pustulosus, assembly GCA_019512145.1. Classification (NCBI taxonomy): domain Eukaryota; kingdom Metazoa; phylum Chordata; class Amphibia; order Anura; family Leptodactylidae; genus Engystomops; species Engystomops pustulosus. The sequence goes on from WNYA01001615.1 coordinate 53,846, forward strand.
TCAGTGTCCGTGGTCAGGTGGACCTTGTCAGAAACGGCGTTGGGCAGGCAGGGATGATGTTGTCTGACAACGTTGCTGTGCAGGGCTGGGAGGCACATCGGGAAAGTAAGATGGCGGCTGGGGGGACCGAATACCAAGGGGCGGCCGCCGCCATGAGGTGCGGAAAGGCCTCGGTCTCTACTAGCCTATAGGGCAGCATTCCAGGCTAAGCAATCTGGAGATGTGGACATAAGGGCTTGGGCGTGCGGGGTGGGTTGCACTATATTCTTTTCCGCTCCAGCGTCTGTGGTATGGAGAGATGAAAACGTTGGTGGATGCTTGTGGAGGATAGTGGAGGCGACACATGGGGGGTTTTTGTGCCAGGGGCCGGGCAGGGGGCTGACTATCAGCTGACACAGGGGAAGAGAAGCAGCAGTGTGTGACGGACAGCGGAGGGTGAACGGGCGTTGGTGCCCATGAGTGGGTGGTTAGCATTCTATGCACTGCGACATACTGGTTGGTACGTTAAGTAGTAGTGGTGGAACCCCTGTGATCCGTTGTTTTTGTTTGGCAAAAGGTGCACCACCACATCGTCGGTCATCCGATGTTTCCTTAAAAACCTCCAGACTTCTGAAAATCTAAGCCCTCGCCGCGGGAGCCCTCGCCAACGGGAGCTTCATCGTTGCACATTTGCGCTGATGCCCAGCTCTGGCCCTGCCTTCGTCTGGCCCCACCACTGCCTCTTCCAAACATGTTCTGTCGAGGACTCTCCTCAGTCTCAGAAGCAATGTGTTCCCCGGGCCTCTAACCGCTTGGGTCGTCACCTCATCAATCCTCGATCCCTGCAGTCGCTCCCCCTCGGGACTTCTGCCCTGACCACAACTTCACCACTGTTTGACAACCGTGTCTAATAGCGTTCGGACCATCTTTGTCACACTTCTTCCACTACGTCAAGAGGTCATAATCACCCACAGACGCGACTGGTGGAACACCTGGGCATCGGAAAATGCTCCAGCAGCAAGGACAAGTGGTTGTGACTGTGGGAAGGGTCCAGAAAACAGTTTTTCAGAGGAGTTATGCGGTTCAAAATGCCAATTTTCCTGGGAGGGGGCAGATGGGGGAGGAGGCTGAGGTTGCAGGAGCTGGAGGCAAGGCCAATTCGGTGACAGGGTGTGGACTGCGTGGAAGACTGACTGGTGGACAAATGCTTGAGGCATTGTCTGGCAATCCACGACGATCACTATGTTCGCAGGTTGGCCTCAAAGTTGCTCTACCACGAGCCCAGTAACTTCAGACATGAAACCAGGGAGTGTTGCTCCGGGGCGTTCCCCTGCTCCTCATCAGAAGGTGGTAATGTCTCACCCCGCCCAGCCAGGGCCAGGGCCTCTCTGACCCCTGTTGTAGTTGGAAGCCCACGTCCCCGCCCTGTCCCTCTACCCCCTAGCCCTCGGGTTAAACATTTTGAAATTGACAGGTATAAAAAAAAAACTTTAATTTTTTTTACTTTTTTTTTGTGTTTTTAGTTTTTAAAAACCAAAAGATTGCATCTATTCTATCTGGATATTTTTCTAGCAACTATTGAAAGCACACTGCTATGCCAGATGAGATGACGCTGAGTTATGAAAAAAATAAAGTAAATATAAAAAGAAACTGCTCAGACTGGCCTAATCTGAAATCAAACCCCTAATAAAATGTCACACTTTGGTGTTTAGGTGGATATGTGCGTCATAAGAGCTAAACAAAACGGTGGTAGCATCCCCTACCCCCCCCAAAGCCTCACATATGGTACTAGCTGCAAATAAAAAAAAAAAATGTTATAATGTTATTGTAGCCATAAGAAGGGCTGTTGGGTTCGGTGAATCACTCTGCCGAAAACACTATTCTAATAGAACAGCTAACGCTTTCCCTGCCAGCGAGCGCTCTCTCCCCTAGCGGCATCCAGACCACAGAATGATTCGCGCAGCGCAGCAGGGGCTAGTATATTCCAGGGTACATGATCTGGCAGGCCAACCAACTGCTATCGAGTGTTAGGGTACCCCGTCATGCTGGGTGCGAGGTGCAGGTCTCTGGGACTTGTGATTGCTCTGTTTCGCCGCCAAAATGAAAACGGTGGGCAGATGCCATTTTCTCGAGCGGTGCGAAGGATGCGTCTCCCGAGCAACGCGCAGTTTCGGTACGCTAATGCTCGAAATGTTCGTCATCCTACTTACTTTGCATCATTTAAATAAATGTTAGGGGTCTGTATTAATAACGTAGGGGTAGTTGGTGTGTTGGATATTGTAGGTGCTGTGTATGCTTAAATTCCAGTAGAAGAAATATTTATATAATGAAGTAATGTGTGATATGTGTAGAGAGTTGGGGTCCGTGTGCTGTGAGGTTGTATATATTATTTCGGAGCGCAGAAGTGGGTTATTGGAGACTTTATAACGTAAGTGAATGTGGTATTTTGGGACGCCGGGTGGAGATGCTGCAAGGAGCTGAAGATATCGGCGGAAATCATCAGTGATTGTCATGGATTAGAGAACCCGAATAAGTCCTACTGATGGGAAGAGATTGTCATCTATAAGGTACCTAGATGCCACTAATGAGCTACCAGAAACCTGTAGTCAGTCCACAGTGTCAGGGATGCTGCCGGTGGGATGTTACTTGTCAGAAGGTTTTCAGCATGACTAACAGGGAGGGGGGGCCATCATTTCATATTTGCCCTCAGGGGACAGCAATATGATAGAACGGCCTGCATCGACCAACTATCTGCCCAGTTATGGAACTGCCAATGGGGTGGCACTGGAAGGCTAGACATATATGCTGAATCCTTGCCTACTATGATGCGTATGACCATCTAAACAATGCTTCTACCTTCGTATAAAGTTGTAACCCGAAATAACGCCACAGTCTGTTGGGCTGGGCAGTGTACAAGCTTGTCTCGACGACTGATGAAACTGTACAACCTTTGATCTGATCTTTCTTGCGAGTGTTGCACGCTTGCTCTGTCTGATTCAAAGTGATGACTGGAATGTTGTTTGTCGATTATGACACCGACAAGTTCCCGCGACCAAGAGCTTCAGAAAGTGCCAAGGTCTTCCTATCCGATTAAAGGTAAGTCCCTTTTGCGTCCTCGGCAGTCCTAATGTTTTTCTTTTTGCCTAAAAACAAACCCCATTCTCTGTCCGCAGAGGAGCTCAAGAGATGGGGAAACAATCCGCAATACAAAGCAAATACCCTAACATGGCTAAGACGCCCCAAAGTGTCCAGTTTTGAGGACAATCAATATGCGCACACACAGACTATGAATTTAACATTATGTGTGTAGGCTCATGCCTGTGCACACATGATGTTTTAAAAACTCCAGCCCTCCTCCACCCCTACAGCTGGCCCTTTACTCCAGAGTCGGCTTGATGGTCCAAAAAAAGGAAATCGGAAGAACAACTAAAACACTGCCCTGTCCCTTGCATAAACTACTCGATGGACCAAGTAATGGAGACATAGGCTGTGTGCTTCCATTGTTGGACTCTTGGGAATATGCAAGGGAACTGGCAGAGGCGCAAAAAAACGAAAGTAAAAGAATGAATGTGCATACCTTAAAAACCATTTGATGGCTAGGAGACCTCATCTGACATGCAATAAACTTAGATGTGTCCTTCCAGTCTCCCGGATCAAGAGATTCGAGTTGCCAAGGCTCCTGTCCTTCCATTAAGGTAAAGTCCTTTGCGTCCCTCAGTGTGAAGCGCTAATGTTTTTCTTTTGCCCTAAAAAAAAACCCCATTCTCTGTCCCGAGAGCGAGCAAGAGAGATTGGGGGGGAAACAACCGCAATTACAAAAGCAAAAGACCCTAACATGACATAAGATCCGCCCAAATTTGCCAGTTTGGGGACCTCCATTGCAAGATATATATTAACATTTGTGTGTAGGTTCATGCCTTGAACACATGATGTTAAAAAAACCTCCAGCTCCTCGTATCCCCTTTACAGCTGCCCGCCTTTAGTCCAGAGTCGGTTTTGATGGTCCAGAAACTGGAAATCGGAAAGAAAAACTAAAACAATGCCCTGTCCCTTGCATCGAGAGTACTCTCTGTGACCAAGTAATGGAGACATGGATGTGTTCTTCCATTTTGGACTGCACGGACAAAACATGCAAGGGAAATGGCGAGGCGCAAAAAAAATAACGACAAGTAAAAGAATTAAATGTGCCTTACCTTCAAACCATTTGATGAACCAAAAGAAGACCCATCAATCTGAATGTAATGAACTTCTTCAGTGTGTCCTTAAAGTCTTCACGCGATCCAAGAGATTCAGAAAGTGCCAAGTCCCTTCCTATCCAGTAAAGGTAAGTCTTTGCGTCCTAAGTGCAGCAGATCCTAATGTTTTTCCTTTTTTGCCTAACAAAAAAACCCCATTCTTCTGGTCGGCAGAGCGGCAAGAGACTGGGGAACAACCGCAATACGAAGCAAATACCTAACATGACATAAGAGCCCAAAGCTGTCCAGTTTTGGGACCATCTAATTGCCACAGACTATAAAATTAACATTATGTGGAGGCTTCAGCCTGCACACCTGATGTTAAAAACCCTCCAGCCTCCTCATTCCCCTTTACAGGCTGCCCCTTTACCTCAGAGTGGCTTGATGAATCCAAAAACTGGAAAATCTGACGCACCAAAAACCCTTAAAACAAAATGAGACAATGCCCTGTTCCCTTGCAGTAGATAAGACTGGGCATCCGAAAAACGGGACAATCGAGAAAGAATGGGAAAAGGTGCAGGAAGATTCAGAAAAGTGGAGGATATAAAAACAAGAGCGCTAGTAGAAGAACGGGAAAAAGAGCAGGTAAAAAAAACTGGACACGGCATTAAGAGAGGGAAGGCAGTAGGATTGGTATTCCATTTTTGGCATGCAGGGAACTTGCAAAGGGAAATGGGCAGCGGGACTACGACGCAAAATATATAACAGAAAAAATAAAGAACAAAGAAATCCGAAACAAGCAGAGAAGAGAACAAGTTTTTTTTTATGTGGCGCTACTTAAAACCATTTGAGGGTCCAGGGGACCCATCAATCTGAAATGCAATGAACTCAGATAGTGTTCCTTAAAGTTCCCGCGATTCCAAGAGATCGCCCAAAGTGCAAAGTCCTTCTATCCATTAAAGGAAAGTCCTTTATGCGGTTTCAGTGCAGATCATAATGTTTTTTCTTTTTGCCTCAAAAAAACCCCATCTCTGTCGGCCAGAACGAGCAAGAGACTGCGGGACAAAACACGCCGAATTACAAAGCAAATACACTAACATGACATAAGACGCACCAAAGTTGTCCAGTTTTGGAACCATCAATCTGCACAGACTCAGACTTAAAATTATTAACATATTGTGGGTGAGCGAGTCAGTGGATCCTTGGACCACTGCGGGAGAAGTGGGAAGAAGTAACTAGCCAAACACCGGAACGGAGCCCAGCGGCACCTGGTATACCCAGAGCCCGCCGCAAAGCGGGTTGGACTTGTGAGGCAGGATTACCACTAGGTGTTCCAGGTGTGATAGCCCACGTTGGCAGCCGAGGTCGATAGGTACCTTAGCGGGAGAAGACAAATCTCGTAGACAGGTCCAGCACAGGGCCAGGGCAGGCGGCAGAGATAGAGGTGCAACGTCAGGTCCACAGCGGGGTCAGGCACGGGAGGTCCCGGCAGGGGGAACGGGGGCGCTAAACAAAAAACAGGCACACGAACACCAGCCAACACGGAGGAGGAAGGAGGGGAACTCAGGTGGGTAAAACAGGATCTTAGGCAGTGGGAATACACAGGAATACACAGGAAGCCGCGAATCAACGGAACGCAGGAATACTCGAACTCGGCAAGCGTGTATTAAAGGCTATGAGGCACAAAGATCGGCAAGGAACACAGAGAGAGCAGATGTCTAAAGGTGAGGTGTTCATGCCAAGGGCAAACCAATTAGCGGTGCGCTGTCTTGGCCTTAAAAGTTCGCCGAAGCCCGCGCGCGCCCTAGGAGGAGGGGGGGAGAGCGCGCACGGGTCCGAGGAAGGCGGGAGCTGGGAGAGAGAGACACCGGGCAGCAGCGGGGGCACATGAAGGAGTACGGATGCGCCGCCGATCCGTGACAGGATCGCGGGAGCACCCGTGACGTACCCCCCCCCTTCGGCCTCCCTCTCTTCTTGGGTCCTGAGTGAGAAAAAACGTTTGAAGCAGGCTTGTCCAGGATGTTATCCTCTGGCTCCCAGGCAGGATCTCTCCCACAGGACCAGAAATCCTTTCCGTCTACCAGAAAACAAACAGTTTACCGTCTCACAGTCTTAGTATTCCAGGATCTCTTTCACCTCGAAGACATCGGTTGCGAACAGCGTGTGGGGACCGGAGGAGGAGTAATTGATCGGTTGCCGCGGTTGCGCTGACTGGCTTCCGGCTCGGATTTTGTATCTTGGGGTTTTTTGGGGTGGGTTTCCGGTCCGGGGGGGGGGGGAAGAAGAGAGAAAACGTGGAACGCCCAAGAATTAGGAAAAGAACGGAATGGCATGTGGGAGGGCATACGCAAATTTGTAAGCCACCGGGTTGATGCCGGCCGAGAATTTCAATGGACCCAAGAACCGAGGTCGGTCCCAATTTTATGGTGTAGCCAGGGCATCTGCAGAGACCGAAATACTTGGCGGATCAGCAAACTTTGTAACAAGGGCAAAAACAGGGAATGGTCGGCGTCTTTTTGTCTGCCTTGACGCTTGGTCTGGGTCTGTAGCTCGGAGCAATGAGGGTGTGGAACTTTGCCTCCCAGAGGGCTTTCAGATCACGTACCAGGTCCTCCACAGCAGGAACATGCAGATGGAGCGGGAACGGAAGAGTAGCCGAGGATGCAGTCCATAGTTAATAAAAAAGGGAGCAGAAAACGCGAGAAAAGTGGAGTCCAGGGATGTAAGAGAACTCCGCCCAATGGTAGAGAAGAGAAGAGAATATGCCAGCGTCCTGCGGGCATGAGACAGATAGTGGCGGGATGGATAGCAACCCTAAAGTACCCTTATCCACTGGCGTTAGTTGTGGGTATAGGCAGAAGAGAAGTCAAAGTTCACCGCAAATGGTTCACACCAAGATCTCCAGCATTGGACACAAACTGAACGCGCGATCCTGAGAGAGAATGTGAATGAGGGAGACCATGAAGCCCGGAGAAGAAAATGCTGGAAGAAGAGGGTCGAGACGTGGGGGCCAGAAAGGCAAACCCTGTAGAGGACAAAGTGAGAAGCATCTTCGACAAGCGGTCAGTCACCAAACCCCAGTTAACGGTGTGCCAGAAGATTGGCGGTTAGATCAGTACAAAAGTCCATTAGGCCACATGAGACCATGGGCTGGTAAGGCAGACGGGTAACGGACAACAGAAGACAGAGGTTTAAGTCGTGAAGGCTTGTTGCGGGCACAAGAGGCACAGGAACCCACAACTCTCTGTGTTGTACGTCCTTGACCAAATCAGGCCACCAGTAGATCGGGAAATTAAGGCCCACAGAGCGCTGCACCACAGGGTGCCCCAGCCAAACGAGAAGAGTGTCCCAGGTCACGAATCCTCTTTCAGAGGCAAGGTCGCAAGATATGTCTTGCAGGGAGGCAGCATGCCGGAGGTCCACGGCCACGGCCAGCACAAGTCTATCTGGAAGGAAAAATATGCGGAGCAGAGTCCTCCCCCATAAACATTAGAAGCACGGGGACAAGCGTCAGCTGATGTTTTTCTTGCAGGGGGAAAATGGATTCGGAGAAGTCAGTGAGAAAAGAAGAAGAAGAAAGGGACAACAGGGCTTGACGTGGATTCAAACGCTGAGCCGTTGAAGGTTTGGTTACTGAAGGTTTTTGGTCAGTAGTGAAAATGCGATTGGAAAATCGGCTCCTCAGAAGATGACGCCACTGTCCAAAGCCAGCTGATGGCTAGAGACTCCCGATCTCACAATGGAATAATTTCTCTCCGAGGAGAGAAAGTTTTGTGAGAAGAAGAAAACCACAGTGGATGTGTTAGTCCCCGGACCCTTTGGGTAAGGACCTGCCAAGACACCCACCCGATAGAGGCATCACCTCACGAAGGAACGGAGACTATTTCAGTATCGGGCGGGGGGTATTCGGGTAAGGACTATGAGCGGAAGGAAAAAACAAAGCAGTTTTTAATTCGTGAAGGCCTCTTCTGCTGCGGTGGCCAGCCACTGGGATAGCACCCCTTTTTGTAAGCGAGGTGACATCGGTCATGCGACGCAAAGATGAGAAGTGAAATAGGGATAACTTGCTATAATTAATTAGAGAAGCCCAAAGAAATCTTTGAATCGAAGAGAGACTCGCAGTCCCAAAATAAGGGAGGCGCCCCGATGGCATGAAGAACCGCGAAAAATTGGTCAGGAGCCATCTGGCAACCCATAGCAGGAAATTATGTAGCAGAGGAATTGGAAGGCTCCTCTGATGAAAGTGGCACAATTCTCACAGTTGGCATAAGAGGTTGGTTTGTCCTGAGGGCGGCTGTGAGAAACCTCCAATAACATGAGCCTGGTGGGAATGGTGGGACCCAGATTGGCAGATACACAAGGATGTCGTAAGGTACACCACCGGACATAACTGTACAATAGGTCCCGGAAAATATCATTACAAACTTCTGGGAAACGGCGGCCGCATTACAAAAGTCCGAAGCGGCACATAACTAGATATTCAAAATGACAATCCCACGGGTGTTAAAGGCGGTCTGCCACTCGTCACCCTTACTGATCGGATATGATGAGGTGTATGGGCCCCCACGAAGACGATCCAATTGGAAAAAAATTATTGCACCCCGCGAGATGATCAATATAGTCCGTGTAAGCGGCCGAGAGATTTAGCGGTTCTTAACGTGACCTGTTCTGTTAAGACGCCGATGGTCTTATAAAGGGGGCTGGGAGAGAGAGAGCCATCTTTTTTGTGTGAACGAAAAAGTAGAAACCAGCGCCAGATGGGAGGAGGAGTTGCGGAAATATGAAACGATCTTTGCAGATTTATCCTTAAATATTCGACCATAGCGGCCAGTTACTCAGGACCTGAGAGCGGAGAGGAATACACCCGACCCCGTGGGGGAGACACGATCCAGGCAGCAGGTAAATGGGGCGCAATATCATCGGGACGATGTGGAGGAAGGATCTCGGCTTGTTTTTTTTGGAAAACATAGTTATGAAAAGTCCCCGGTAAGGAGCGGAAGTCCCTCCAGAGGATTGAGTGGGGAGACAAGAGTTAAACAGAGAGAAAGGGTGATCGATGTTAGGAGGAAATAAAGCAGTCCTGACAGGAAGCGGAGGATGTGGAAACCCGTATGAAAGCAGTGCGGGGAATCCGGACCCAACGGAGAATCTCCCCAGAAGACCCAGTCCAGAACAGGGGCAGGGATGGCCTGAAAACCAGAGGGAGATCCCACCCAAGAGGAGAGTGGAAGTGCAACGTGTAGGCCGAGCACAAAACAAAAGGGTAGAGAGGCTACTCTTATGCAATGCAACAACTTGAAGGAGCAGGGGTTCAGTGCGAAACAGATAGGACGGAGGAATCTGGCACTGACTGAGGCAAATGGACAAAAGGGGGGGGGAGGCCTTCTTCAAGACCGAACCACCGGGCGGAGGGAAAGTGATGCGAGGGCGGACCAGTTGAAGCATCTACCAAAAGTTCGCTGGTTGTGGAGCGCCAGAATCTGAATCCAGGACAAGCGAAACTGGACCGGAAAGTACCGGTTTGCCCAATGAGGTAGGAGGACGTACGAGGAGAAATCAAGCGGGAGAGATGCTTATTCACCCTAGGGACGCTTCTCTGCAGAAGCATAGGTGCTGGGTTTAACGCGGCGATTTTGAGAAGAGCGGAGGTTCCGTTGGGGACGCTGTACAGCGGCCAAGTCCCGACGACGTGCCTGTCGGGCTGTGAGGCACAATACAGCACAAGTTCTCCCTGAGTCGTCGGAAAGACGCTCTTGTAGAGTGAGCCAGGGGGTTAAGCGGTCAACCTGCCATGGGTTCCTCAACAGAAGATTCAAGAGCGGGACCCTGGACGCGTTGGCCCAAGGTGAGGAAAATTTTTGCGTCTAAACAGGCCGGGGATACTCGGAAGGCGTAGTTACTCAGCTCGCTCGACCTTAAACCCGAACATCCAATTCGAGTGGAAGGTGATGAGAGTCACTCAGAGTAGATGGAAGATCCGAAAGCTGCCAGTGAGGTCAAAATGACACGGCGCAGACCGAGAGCCCGTTCTTAATTAGCGATGCAGGGCTAATCGTTCCAAGCAAGGTTCGAAGCCAAGGGTTGCGGAAATTAAATTGAACGTGCGTCTACTCTCCCACCGAGAGTGCCTGACGCAAAAGTTCAGACAATGCTGACTCCGCGAGGGAGGGCTCGTGCTGGTTCCTCGAAGAACTGACTGGACTCTGACAGAAACGCAGTGAGGCTAGCCACAACCGGGGTCATCTCTGTCCCAAAGCGGGTAGCCAGCAGGGCTTCTCCCAAGGAATACGGCTGAGACAAATGCCACCTCGACCGCTCGTGTGGAAAATTGCGACGGCATGAAGTCTATGGCAAGGAGCATGGGTCTTTATAGAAAAACCCTGCACATCTTGGGATCTCCATCTTACTTGACGAGGCCAAAGAGAGCAAAGAGACGGCGTAAGCATGGCATTCAGCCGCAGAAGATAGCCTGGGGTAGGTAGAGGGTCGGGAAACAGCGGCCACGTCAGGAGATGTGCTGAGGTTGGGTAGCAAGTCAGTAGTTGTTAGCATGGCGGTGGTTGACTTGCTCGTAGATGATGGAACCGGCTGTGGCTGCAACTCTGACGGCGACTGGCTGGTGGACCCTCGATGTAGGTGGCCGAGATCAGGTGACTGGGAGTGGAGAAGGAGTTGAAAAGCTCGGCGGGAATTTCAAAGAACACAGAGACGTGGCCGGATTTACTGTGGGATCAGTGGATCCTCTGCGGGACAAGGGGGATGAACTACCAAAACCCGGAACCGTGGCCCAGCTACGCACCTGGTATTCACCCAGGCATGCCGCAAGCCAAAAAAGCAGATACGACGGGTTGGACTTGTTTTGGCGGGATATACCCACTACGTCAGTTCAAAGGTACAGAGCAAAAAAGAAGAAAAAATTATGTGGACTAGCACACCGGTGGCGCGAAGGTCGAGGACCTTAGACGGATGACATATCTGGTGACAGGTCAAGGCGACAGGGTTCAGGGCAGGCTTGGCAGGGCAGAGATGAAACGTCCAGGTTCCAAGGTCGGGGGGTCAAAGCAAACGGGAGGTCAGGCAGGTGGGAAAGGGAACACAGGCACACGGAAAAAGACAGGCAGGGCACCACGGAGGAACTCATGTAAACACAGTACTCACGGAGCGGGAACCACAGCAAGACACAGGAATACACAGGAACGCTGAGGAAGAGGGAATACACGGGGAAGGGGAACAGAGGAATTACTCGCTTGGAAGCTTTCTCTAAGGCTATGAGGCCACAAAGATCCGGCAAGGAAACAGGAAGAAGGCCAGATTCTTAAAAGGTGAGGTGGTTCAGCCAGTGCACCATTAGCGGTTGCGCTGTGGCCCTTTAAATTTTCAGCCGGAGGGCGGGGAGAGCAGGAGAGAGCGGGCTCATCGGCAGTCCAAGGAAGGCAGAGCTGGGAGAGGTAAGAGACAAGCAGGGGCAGCAAGCAGGCGGAACAATGTACGGAGACACGGATTGCGCCGCGATCGTGACAGGGGATCGAGCGGGGGGAGTACCCGTGGAGCAGGGTGAGGCTTCATGCGTGAAAGACATGGAATGTTAAAAACCAAAGCCTCCTCATCCCCTTACAGCTGGCCCCTTTACCTCGCAGAGTCGGCGATTTTCCCATCAATGATGGTCCAAAAACTGGAAAATGACGGAAGACAAACCTAAAACAATGCCTCTGGTTCCCCGTGCATCAGAGTACTCTCTGTGACAAAGTATGGAGACCCATAGGATGTTCATTCCATTTGTGGGGACTGCAGGGAACATGCAAGGGAAATGGTAGAGGCGCAAAAATAACGAAAACGTAAAGAAGGAATGTGCCTTCCTTAAAACCATTTGATGGTCCGGAGCACCCCACGGATCAATCTGAATGCAACTGTTGAACTTCAGGATTGGTCTTCCAGTGCTTACCCGCGAT